>QVTF01021312.1:0-25000 GCA_003573665.1 Oxygymnocypris stewartii
GAGTGCTTTCCGAGGAAGTGTGGCTGAAATATGAATTTTGCAGATGCATAACTACCCTCCCCCCGTAGCATTTGCATTTGATCTCTCTCTTTGTTGCCATTTTCCTATCAGCTCTCTGCCCTCTCTATCTGCACCTAGTCTCTCTCTTCTGAGCGACAGAGCAGCAGGAGGTGTGCAGCGTGTAGCAAACCAGGGTTAAAGGTCATTCAGCAGAAGATGAGGGAGGGTGAGGGGCTAAGCGTTCGCACACAGCGCCGTCTCACCAGGGTCTAACGCTCGCTATTATTTATTTATTACAATTTATTTGAAAAGGGACAATTTTAACGTAAATGTCTCCATTTCATGCATTGCACCGAATTTAGCCAATGGCTATTTTTGGACCGCGGTCCCTTTGCAGGTAATCACTAACATAAAAACATAAATCAGCAAACATATACAGTACAATAAAACATGCACATACACGCACATCCTATCAGAGCCAGAATAAACGAATCTAAATAACGTCCAGTTAAACCGTTGAGTTGAGTTGATTTTAAATAAGATTTAAGTTTTAATATGAAAAGATCCTTATGTTTTCTGGTAAGGTGCTCCAATGAGTAAAAGCTTTCACTGAGAAAGACGATAGAGTGACGAAAACGAGCAACTCAATATTCACTAGATGATAATCGAGTCACTAGATGATAATCGAATCGAAAACGCACAACATCACAAAGCATAGAAGGGTCCAAACCATTAAACAATGATCAAAACTCAAACAAAAACAAAATTGTCCAAAACTCTACAGTTGGTTGGATGTTAAAGTCTGTTTATATGGAGATTTTAGTGGTTTAATAACAAGAGAAAAAGAAGGTCTTAGCTTCATCAGTGTGAAGACATTGTCTCATTTGTCTGAAGTTTACCAAGTTCTACTATTTTATAGTCCTCACCGATTTCTTTACACGTTTTTTGAAACTAAGATTTGGATCCAGCGTTAAACCAAGATAGTTAAACTATCTTTTCATGGTTTATAAAAAGTCTGCATTGGAAGAACAATCGCTCCTCCGTCCTGTGGATCTTGCACATCTGGGGGGGGCACAGAAACCTGCCTTGCACCAGGAGGCAGCGGTGCTGGGGTGACCCGGGCCTGTGCGCTGAGGTTTCTCCCGCCCGAGGGAAGAGGGGAGGGTTAAGGGAAGAGGGCTGAGCCCAGCTGTGGAGCCGGTTCTCTGGCTGTGTTTCTGCCCCGATGGCAACACTTTTATTGTGTGTGTGTGTGTGAAAGCTGGAGCGCTTGAGTGTTTGTTCCTCTGGTGTTTCCTGCTGCTAATGGTTCAATCTTTGAGTCACACGGGAAGGCATTATGTTAAAAGGCGAGACAATGCCAAAATTAGTTAGTATGCCACTTTTTCGAAAGCAAGTGTCACTTGCCCAAAACATTCTTGCATGCATTGTTTGTGTGTGTGGATGAAGGTTGCAATGGCTAAGATGTTTTGATAGGTTGCTAGGGTGTTGCTATGTGGATTCTTACTGTCAAGTATCAAACAAATAAATCTAGATATATGAAGTCCCTTATAAGGTTTCGAAGCAATCTAATTGAATTGCTTAACCAAAACAACAATACCCCCCCCTGACTTTCACCATATAGACAACAAACACTGATAATATTGACCACAAAACCAGCCATAAGGGTACATTTTTCGAAAATGAGATGAATAAATAATCTTTCCATTGATGTATGGTTTGTTATGATCGGACAATATTTGTAAATCTGGAATCTGAGGGTGCAAAAACATCTAAATATTGAGAAAATCATCTTTAAAGTTGTTCAAATGAAGTTGTTAGCAATGCATATTACTAATCATAAATTAAGTTTTGATATATTTACGGTAGGAAATGTACAAAATATATTAATATCCTAATGATTTTTGGCATAAAAGATCCAGGTTTGATGCGCTTGTTTGCGATTATATAACAGACTGATCATTAATATCAAATACAAATCTAAAACAATTACATAAAACATTTTATTATTGTAATATTTCATAGTAAAAAAACATTACATTACATCTGCAGAAATACAATACCAATATTTATGGTTCTCCTAAATGCTTCATTTTCAAATATTAAACCATAGAACATTTATTTTGACAGATAAAAAACTCTCTTGTTGATAAGTGCTTGTCACTACAAGTATGGAAGACGGTTGGTGCATGTTAAGCGACTGAAACTCAGAGATGGAGCAGCATTTACTGCATATCGAGCCGCTCGGAGACGCTGTAAACACCGGCGGATAATGAGCCGCTCGTTAAAGACACAGCACATATCTTTTATAATCACAGCCTCCGCTTGGAGAATCGCACTATAAGCCGTATCACAATTTTGCTTGGTTTTGTATTGATTAATCATGCAGCCCTAATATCCGTATAGCACAAATTGTGTGGGATGAATTAGACACTTGCGTTTGATTCTTAGGCTTACAGGTTTGTTCAAATCCCAGAACCACTCATAATACAAACCGTACAGCTTGAACACCCCTCAACCGCTTATCAGTGCTGATGGACTTTAAACATGGCAGCGTTCACAATTCAGTACCAAACACTCCCTCAAATAGGCCTGAGATTTCACCGCTCCAGCTCCATTGTGTGCAACAATACACTTAAGCAAACACATTTGGCATTCGGAGAGAAAAAACACCCATTAATTCCAGGCAAAGGGGGACATGAAGCACCCAAACCAGATGTGAGTTCAGTAAACAACCTGAGCCCGAGATGCATTAGGACAAACATCTGCTAGGAAAGACAGCGAGGGAGGAGAAAGGCTGCACTTGCTCAAACATGTGATTGTGCTTCTAAATAACATTTCTGTAAACACAATTTGGAAACGGCTCGCACCAAAGGAAATCATTGACCGGCTCTTTTAATGCAATCTAGCTCCTACCTGTGGCTGCCAAGCTTTGAATGGCGAAAAACAAAAGTCTGACCCTAATTTTAGGATGGACTAGAAGAAAAGCCATGCAAACGCAAATGCGTATAGTTGCACTCATACATATACAACAATTGCACAGCTTGAAAAAATCACTGGCAGAGCCTGCGGGGAAGGACACTAAAATAGCAGATGGTCGATACTGGTCATTTGCTAGCAAACGAGAGGGCCTACGCTCTTCACCTTTCTCCTCTGCGAGACCTCCATATGCAGCTCGTAAAAGACATGCAAAACTGGCCTGATGGATCCATCCCAGCACCGGGAGAACAAGCCCCGGGGCGGAGGTAGCAAAACGAGGTGAAAACAGCATCCGTGGCCTAATGAGCAACACTGAATGCATTTTAAAGAGACAGTTGATGAAACAAGAACATTCTATTATCATCTACTCCTTTAAATATCGGTCTAAGCCTATATGAAGACTTACAAAGATAACTGAGAGTGTTGTTTTGGATGCAACTGACTTTTGCTGTACAGAGTCAGACAACGGCCTTTCATCGTATAGAGATACAAAACATGTATTTTTTGGTCTGTTTTGTTAACTAAAACTGAACTATTAAAAAATATGTTCGGCAATTAAAATAAAATAAAAAGATTTATACATAAAAAATTAATTTGAAATTTTGCCTTGGCAACTAACTGAAATAAAATAAGTTGAAATAAGTACAAAAAAGTAGAAAACGAAAAGTGTAATATATAAATATAAATTCAAGATATAGAACTACTTATATTAAATTATAAAAATGACCAAAAAATTACTGAAATTATAAAAATTGGATATTTATAAATACTAAAGTATTTATTTGATATTTTGTCTCACAACTAACTGCCATAACTAGAAATACCTAATTAGCCGAATTTGCCTAAAATATAAAAAATGCAAAATAGAAATACTAAAATAGAATATAAATAATGCTAAAGTGACAGAAAGAAGGTTTTACAGGTTTGAAATGGCACGAAAGAGTAAATAATAACAGAATTATTTTTTTTTGCTGAACTATCCCTTTAAATGTGTTTATCTTTCGAAACTTGATTTTTCAAGTCTGTATCACTTTTACAGGTCTGTGCGGACGCGTTTCTCCACCTCTGGCCCACAGCTGCGCACACACAGACACACACACACACACACACACATACACACACACACACACACACACACATGCACACACACGCACACACACACACGCGGCATCACATCATTCCAATATGTGTAAACACACTGGGGGATGGTGGAAAAAAGCACTACCCCTAACACACATGCACACAAGCTGCCCTTCCATCCACACACACACACACACACACACACACACACACACACACACACGTGGCATCACATCACTCCAATATGTGTAAACACACTGGGGGATGGTGGAAAAAAGCACTACCCTTAACACAAATGCGCACAAGCTGCCCTTCCATCCACACACACATGCAATCTTCTCTATTTGCAGCGCTGCTCTTAAAACACTCTTCCGCATCCCCTTATCTAAACATCACCCGTGTCCATCCCCGGCCCCTGCTGTTTTCACTCACCCGTCTGTGTCCACTCCAGATCACGGTCTTGCCTTGACTGCATGACCTCCCTCCACTTTTACACACTCTTGGAGTACCATTGCGCTCATTACTAATACAGGTGGAAACAGAGAGACTAACTAGAGACAGAGGATGGCATATAGGAGCGCACGCTGATAGATAGTAATGAGGGTTCTAGTCGAAGGGGTCACTGTCAATACACACAGCAGAGAAAGAGGGACAAACAACTCTTGTACGGGTTTGAATAGGGAACAACTTTACAATAAGCCAGAGGACGGAAGGTGTTACGCAAGGCGAGGCATCACGCTCGCCAATTGATTTCTATTCATTCGGCGTAAAAGTGGTTCAGGGATGCATCACGTTGGTTAGATGCATGCTCTAATTGCGCGGCCATGTCCTCAAAACCGCACGATCATAACAAGACCCAAGGCCAGAACATTTGCTTCGTGATGTCAGGGATGCAATCCAATAATTCATTCATGTGATGTGAGCTAATGCAGAGGTTGATAGCAACGGCTTTTGAATTCCGTAAAGTTATTTATGATTGCATTTTGTTGATATTTCAGTGCATTTTTGAATTGTGAATTATGAGCGCGGTTTCAATGATCCAATTAATACGGGTGGTTTATACCTGACTTTTCATCATGCATGTATCTTTACAGTTGCATAAAAGGTCAAATTGCAGCTTGGATCTAGTCAAACTGATGTTTTAAGCTCAATGACAGCACTTGTTTTGGAATAAAACACGGTAAAAGTGAACATGTGCCGCTGAAAAGACATTTTGAGCCTTTAAATTCTCACATTTGAGTAACCGACGTTTTTATCCAGTTTCTTTGAACTGAATCAAACAAGTTAATTTATATGTTACCAAACCGAAGATTATTTTTATGTTCAATGATCTCTCTTTAAAGAGTTGGTTTTCAACATTTCAGTTTATTAAACACTGGATGATCAGACTACCAACAGCTTTGTGAATGGCAATAAACCTCGTATGGGAATCTGTGTGTGATTGAGTTTGAGACACTATTGACTAAAGAAAGAAAGATGCGAGTCCATTGTGGGACAACAATGAGAAGATCTTCCCTCCAGGAGCCCAATTTGACTCTCAATGGGTTTGAGGAACATCTGGGCTGACGGGGGGACAGTGTATGGCCCCCCATCAAGTTATTCCCTGTCAATTGCATTTAATGCGGGAACACTGTCCAGGACGGGCTGGAAACAAACATGAATGGAGCAGAATTATACAGTTACCGCTCTCTTCTCCCTCCACTGCTCATTAACAGACAATGACGAGAGCGTATGACAGCCCCACGTCCCAATAATAAAGAGCTTTGTTAGAGGCTTGCAGTCTCCTCTATGCTTACAGACACTGCATGCATCTCTACATTATAACGGACAATCGATTGTTCTTGGCTGTGATGATACATACTGGCCTTAATATTTCACATACATAAACTTTAAAATATCATCCACATGCACTGTTTTCAACCTGTATGCTTTTTGTTATTTTAGAGTTTTTATTAAGACATGATTCGGAAAATACAGTATATTTTGTGCAGATCCCAGACTTCTGGGGGACCTAAGCAAAAACTTGTCGGGGCCCCAAATTACTCCCCAACCCCGTAACCTATTCTTTCAGAGCAGTTTCACTGCAATACAAAAAAAGGAGGGCAAATTCAACAGAAGTAAATATACAAATAAAATAAACAATTTAGCCTATAATAGCTTACTATACAGAAACCGATTAAAGTAATCAATAGGACAAATAAAGACTTCGCCACATACATTAAACATAAAATGATTCACAACAAAGTTCTGAACAATATTCAGTGAAGAGCAGTAATAATTCTCTTCTTTTGTTGTTTGATTAACAGATGATGACAGACAGCAGCAGGTTTATACAGAATGCACAGATCTAATATAATGACTAGCATTAGATCAGAATACTTTTCAACGGTTTATGTTCACTTAAGACATAACTGACTGTGTTTAGGGAAAACTCACCAAGATGGGCATTTTATGACATATGCAAAGCACAAAGTACCTATATTTGTCCGTGTTTCACTCCGTCTCTAATCGAAAGCTCTTGGAAAAACACAGTTCGGTGTGCTTTTAACTCGTTTTTTAGTATCGAGCAAAAACGGCACGGAGACTGTGTTCACCGTTACATGATTTGACTGATTTGGATGTTACGTAGAAAGGGTGACAGCACACTGCATTAAAGGAGCATTATGTTTTCATAACCGCTGGCCAAAATCAAAAATGAAATTGCATCATCTTTGAGATGAAGGGGCCCCTGGTGTTTCAGGGGCCCTATGCAACATCCATACTTTGCATACAGGCAGGATAAGCTTTGCATATATTTACAATAGGCTATATGATTTCTCACAAAATCTCAAAAATTCACCCAAGTAATCATTTACTCGCCATCAATCAGTCCAAACGAGTAAAAAAAATGGTCCATGCCATAACAATGAATGGTAAATCAAGGTGTCAGGCATCCAAAACGTATCACAGAAGTTGTCCTTTCAAAGTCCTCTGAACAAAACCACAGCTTTATCTGACCAACGGGCCAAATTTTAAGCTTTAAAAAAAGCTCTTACATCCATCCAAGTATGCAAGAAAGCTAATCTAGGTCTGGTCTGATTCTCCACTTAACTTGCCATTAACAGATCACTGATCATTTATGTCTCTACTCGCAGAACTGAAGAAGAATGTTTTATTTGTCACATACACAATTATACAGAGTATAACCAGCAGTGAAATGAGTTCTCTGCATTTAACCCATCCAAGTGCACACACACCTGGAGCAGTCGGGGGGGGGGGACTCACCTCAGTCGTGGACAATTCCTGCCGGAGACGAGATTCGAACCCACAACCTCGGGTTACAAGTCCAACGCTCTATCCATTAGGCCACGCCTGCTAATGCTCTTAAGATATAGTACCACTTTTAAGGCAACTTTAGATTTGACATCTTCAGTCACTATTTATTGCATGGAAATCACCATTTATTGTAAATGCATGGAAACCAGTAATCAGAACATTCTCTAAAATGTCTCCTTTTGTGTTCCACAGTGGAAAATAAAGCTTAAGTGCTTGGAGGTGCAGAAAATACAGTATTTTTTATGTTTAGGTTAGCTGTCCCTTTGACCATTTCTCTGAGCGCCCAGCCTATAAACACCAGTGCCCACTCCATGCTGTAATTACTGTAATCTCCAGTATGCCGCGCGCACTTTTATTATAGACGACCAGTCACAAGAAAAGAAGGAACATTAGGAAAACGCGCTCTGCTTGTGGCACAGCACAAAAACATCTACTGGTGGTCAATCTCCAGCATGATCGTGTGATTTTCATCATCACTCTCATGTATAATTTCAATAGCTCATCACATTATACCTGTGTCACTATAAAGACATTCATTTTCAGTCAATATTCCCTTAGATATAATCGTTTTATTGTCCTGTGAACGTGGCAGGAACGATGCGATTGCACGAATTAAAAAAAGTGCTGATGTTGAGCTTCAAATATATAAATCTCATCACATACACAATAAACCGTCAGCGTCATTCACTCACTCAATCTGGCACTTTAAGATTTTAGTGTTTTATTCGTTTGCGCGACGCAATTAAAACCGCACTGCGTTTGCGCCAAGTTATATTCGCCAAAGTGACAAACTGCCATCGATATAAATGCCAATCCTCTTTAGTTAGGATTTTAAACTTATCTAAACAATACTGCAACAGTTGGAGCTCCGCCGACTGAAAGACTGACTGACGGTATCAAATATCATTTCCACCCCCAACGCTTTTACAATAAACTAATTATGTTACGTTATGACGTCAATTTATAACAGAACAAAACACAGCAATAACAGAACACAGCGCAACAATCCAGTTGCATTTGTATCGGAGGCGTCAAACTTACCTCTGGCGAGTCAGTGCGCAACGCTCGCGGCGGTCAGCGCGTCCAAAAACGCATGCAAACGCACACAGCGCTTGGTCTTACAAGAGCACCATTTCAAAACGAGGCCAAAAATCCCACATTTTCCCAAAGAAAGACTCAGCTCCTTGTGTTTTCCCGCATGCTTTCTTTCTTGACGCCTAGGAGAGCGAGCGGCGCGATGGTCGGTGTCGGTTTACGCAGCGGAACTCTCTCCGTTCACTCCCTTTGTACTAGTTCTAGAGAGGAAGGGTGTATTAAACCCGTCCAGATCCACTTCTTCAAAGCGGTTCCCCTCCGTCTCAACTTGAACCCCGCGCCCTGTTAAAGTGAAGCTCTACGAGAGAGACAAAGGTGCTTCGCGCAGCTCCGGCTCGCCACACACACACTGCGCCGGAGATATACTGCCTTCTGATGGGTCTCGCTAAGCGACGAGGCGGATCGGAGGCTCACAGAAGCAGTACAAACACAGGTCTCCGCCCCACAATCTCCTGTCCTGTACGGGAACAGCGCCGGGACACCGGAACATCATGATAATCAGACGGAGTGAAGCATTTGTCATTCTCTAATGGACTTCTGTGTTGTAGCCACCTACATTATTTTAATGACTTTTTCTAACACTTTACAGTATTAAAGTGTATGACACAGAGTACCCATGCTGTTACCAGTCATAAAGGCTGTAGCACAGTAAATGTGAAAAAAGAAATATGTGTGTGTGTGTGTGTGTGTGTGTGTGTGTGTGTGTGTGTGTGTGAGAGAGACCTATTTTACATTTTACATTTTTCAAAACTGAGATTTACACATAATCTAAAAGCTGAATAAATAATATTTCTATTGATGTATGGTTTGTTATGATATGACAATATTTGACTGAAATGCAACTATTTGAAAATCTGGAATCTGAAGGTACAAAAATATCCAAATATTAAGAAAATCACCTTTAAAGTTGTTCAAATGAAGTTCTTAGCAATGCATATTACTAATCAAAAATTAAGTTTTGATATATTTACGGTAGGAAATTTACAAAATATATTCACGGAACATGATCTTAATATCCTAATGATTTTTGGCATAAAAGAAAAAACAATCATTTTGACCCATACAATGTATTTTTGGCTATTACTACAAATATACCTGTGCTGCTTAAGACTACTTTTTTTGCTCCAGGGTCACGCATATACATATATAAGGAAACTAAGTAGGCGACTAGAGAGATATATTGTACATTTGATTATTTTTTCATTTTAAGTGAAAACATTTAAAGCTGCTTAAGTAAAAAGCTGAGTTAATTGGTTATCTGTTACCATAACATCAGATACATTATATTAGCCCTATATTTAATTTAACAGGATACTATAACATTTTACAACTAAATGGGCTACTTTAAGGTTTTGGGAGTAAAAATGGGTGAATGACTTGCATCTAAAATCTATAACATCGTCAATAAGTAAACTATTTTATCTACAACACATATTAGTAATACATAACATTTTTGTTTATTTTCTGTTATCAGTTAAAATACACAGTTTTATATGTGAAATAAAAGGTTTATGAGTTTGAAAAAGTTTGAAAAAATTATCAACTGAAACATACTTATAATGGGGACAGACAGATGGATAGATAATAATAATAACAATAATAATAATAATACAAATAATAATATAACGATATTATTAATATTTTATTTAAATAATTAATTTTCCGCTATCAGTTTAAATATATGTAAAATAAAGGGTTTAAAAAATGCCTGACAGACAGACAGACAGACGGACGGACGGACGGACGGACAGACAGACAGACAGACAGACAGACAGACAGACAGACAGACAGACATACAGACAGATAAATGGATAGATGGATTGACAGACGGACAGACAGACAAATGGACGGATAGATAGACAGACGGATAAATGGATAGATGGATAGACAGACGGACAGACAGACAGACAGACAGACGGATAAATGGATAGATGGATAGACAGACGGACAGACAGACGGATAAATGGATAGATGGACAGACAGACAGACAGACAGACAGACAGACGGACGGATGGACAGACAGACGGACAGACAGACGGACAGACAGACGGATAAATTAATAGATAGATAGATAGACAGACTGACAGACAGACAGACAGGCAAACAGACAGACAGAGATAGATAGACAGATGGATAGATGGATAAATTAATAGATGGATAGACAGACGGACAGACAGACAGATGGACAGACAGACGGACAGACAGACGGACAGACAGACAGATAAATTAATAGATAGATAGATAGACAGACTGACAGACAGACAGACAGGCAAACAGACAGACAGAGATAGATAGACAGATGGATAGATGGATAAATTAATAGATGGATAGACAGACAGACAGATGGATAAATTAATAGATAGATAGACAGACAGACAGACAGACAGACAGACGGACAGATGGATAGATAGACAGATGGATAGATAGCTAGACGGATAGATAGACAGACGGATAGATAGACAGATGGATAGATGGACAGACAGACAGACAGACAGATAGACAGACAGACGGACGGACAGACGGATAGATAGACAGATGGATAGATAGCTAGACGGATAGACAGACAGACAGACAGACAGACAGACAGACAGACAGACAGACAGACAGACAGACAGATAGATAGATAGATAGATAGATAGACAGACAGACGGACGGACGGACAGACAGATAGATAGACAGATGGATAGATAGACAGACAGACAGACAGACAGACAGACAGACAGACAGGGATAGACAGACAGACAGACAGATAGATAGACAGACAGACGGACGGACAGACGGATAGATAGACAGATGGATAGATAGCTAGACAGACAGACAGATAGATAGACAGACAGACGGACGGACGGACGGACGGACAGACGGATAGATGGATAGACAGACGGACAGACAGACAGATGGACAGACAGACGGACAGACAGACGGATAAATTAATAGATAGATAGACAGACAGACAGGCAAACAGACAGACAGAGATAGATAGACAGATGGATAGATGGATAAATTAATAGATGGATAGACAGACAGACAGACAGACGGACAGACGGACAGACAGATAGATAGACAGATGGATAGATAGCTAGACGGATAGATAGACAGACGGATAGATAGACAGACAGACAGACAGACGGACAGACGGATAGATAGACAGATGGATAGATAGCTAGACGGATAGATAGACAGACGGATAGATAGACAGACAGACAGACAGACAGACAGACGGACAGACGGATAGATAGACAGATGGATAGATAGCTAGACGGATAGATAGACAGATGGATAGATGGACAGACAGACAGACAGACAGATAGATAGACAGACAGACAGACGGAGGGACAGACGGATAGATAGACAGATGGATAGATAGCTAGACGGATAGATAGACAGACAGAGAGACAGACAGACAGACAGACAGACAGACAGACAGACAGACAGACAGACAGACAGACAGACAGACAGACAGACAGACAGACAGATAGATAGATAGATAGATAGATAGATAGATAGATAGATAGATAGATAGATAGATAGATAGACAGACAGACAGACAGACAGACAGACAGACAGACAGACAGACGGACGGACAGACAGATAGATAGACAGATGGATAGATAGCTAGACGAGACTAGACAGACAGGACAGGACCAGACAGAAGCAGACAGGACTAGGACAGACAGATCGATCCGACAGACCGACAGACAGACGGACAGGACAGACATGATCGTAGAACAGATGATAGATAGCTAGATCGATTCGACAGAAGACAGACAGGACAAGACAGACAGACAGACAGACAGACAGACAGACAGACCGACAGACAGATAGCTAGACTAGATAGATAGATAGATCCGATAGCTAGATAGATAGTCCAGACCGACAGACGGACGGACAAGGATAGATAGACAGATGGCTAGATAGCTAGACGGAATAGATAGACAGACCGACAGGACAGACAGACAGACAGAACAGAGACAGACAGACAGACAGACTAGACAGACAGAACTAGGACAGACAGACAGACAGGACAGACTAGATAGATAGATAGATAGACAGGACAGCCGGACGGGACAGACAGGATAGATAGACAGGATGGATAGATAGCTAGACGAATAGATAGTCAGACAGACAGACAGACAGACAGACAGACAGAGGGATAGACAGACAGACAGACAGATAGATAGACAGACAGATGGACGGACAGACGGATAGATAGACAGATGGATAGATAGCTAGACAGACAGACAGATAGATAGACAGACAGACGGACGGACAGACGGATAGATAGACAGATGGATAGATAGCTAGACGGATAGATAGACAGACAGACAGACAGACAGATAGACAGACAGACAGACAGACAGATAGATAGATAGATAGACAGATGGATAGATAGCTAGACAGACAGACAGATAGATAGACAGACAGACGGACGGACAGACGGATAGATAGACAGATGGATAGATAGCTAGACGGATAGACAGACAGACAGACAGACAGACAGACAGACAGACAGAGGGATAAATTAATAGATAGCTAGACGGATAGACAGACAGACAGACAGAGGGATAAATTAATAGATAGACAGACGGACGGACGGACGGACGGACGGACAGACAGACAGACAGACAGACAGACAGACAGATAGATAGATAGATAGATAGATAGATAGACAGATAGATGGATAGATAGACAGACGGAGAGACAGATAGATAGACGGATAGATAGACGGATAGATAGACAGATAGATAGACGGATAGATAGACAGATAGATATGTGTGTCTGGGGTTATGATTAAAACAGTAGAGTTGAAGCAGCAGGAAGCAAAACAACAGCCCTCAGATAATCCTGTATATTCAGATTTCAGTAGATTTAATGAATTACGGCCGTCTCTGCATTTTAACACTTGAATGAATCTCTCTGTCTGCATCCTCAGCTTAAAACACTCCTCACGTACTACATACAGTGCTATTTAGAGATAAGCATCATGCTATAGCCAAAGGATTAACCTAAATTAAAGGAAAAGGGTATCCAAACCTTTTTCTGGCATCTCTTTTCATCATATTTCTTTAGAAAAAAACCCTAAGCAACATTTTAAACAGTCCTGGAATAGTCACAGCAGCAGATGTGAATGAGGAGGGCCTGAACATTTAGAGGAACTTCAGCTGAGAAGACCGAGCCTTTCATACCTCTCAAAATAAACACGTATAACTGCAGTCGTGACACTCAATTATGGGCAGTGTTCCTCTAGTGTAATCATAATGGAAATCTTCATTATACGTCTGAGCGGCACAGGCTACTTAAAGAAAAGCCTCTTGCCCCAGAGTTCCCTCAGATTCATGAAGAAAGCCTTGAGTGCGGAGGAACGGAGGAAGCATAGATATCATTTAGAATCTGTTTAGATGAGGATTTACTCTGGGAGGTGAATCAAATGGATAACGGACACCAGTCCACCACAAAACCTTTCACATTATAACAAAAACAACCTCCATCATGCCAAGCTGCACGGTGAGACATGCAATGCCATGGCATTTTACAGGTTCATTTAACACAATAAGAAGGTTTCGGTTTGCATTGCTTCACTGTGACATGTTTCAATCGATTATCGGTTGGGAGTATTGAGTATTTATGGAGATCACACCAGTAGAAGAGCCCTATGATCCCCACGATGTGGAAGACAAAGACATAATCACTGAATTTTGCACATTTTGGAAATCTAAATTAGGGCTGTACTTTTTATCAAATTGCAACATGCATTAATGCCCGTGAATATTAAAGAAAAAAAGCTGCTATTGAAACTCTGCAAGTCTGCATGTTCTTCAAATAACTAATTCTTGATGTTTCATGTCTTCATTTTATTGCCACCGAATCATAAATCCAGAAATATAAGAAGACAACACAGAATATCAGAAAAATAAAACATTTTAGAGGGCCCTGCTATTATACAAATTGCAATAGTTCAATTGTTTTAATAGTGATAAAACATGGAATTTAGGATAAATAAAACAGAATTTGAGGGAAAACAATTAATAGGGTGCTATACATGTAATCTATTAATAAATTGCTATTAATTTGTATACAATTCACGATTTCAATTGAGTAGAAACTATTTTTGATCACTACATTTTCAACTGAGACTAAATCTAATTTGAATAAATCTAATTTTTTAAAGATAATATTTAATCTTGGCTGTGAGTTTGGGGGCAACAGTAACATTAAAAAAACAAAACAAAATAGAGACAAGACAAATTATTGATCTCTAAAATTGAATTGAACCATTATCTATCTATTGTATTCATATTTCTATCATCTATTGCACAACTGTACATACAATTTATTTTAGGTTTTAAATTAGTTTTTAACATTTTTGTCTATTTATGTGTGTAATACATATGTGTATATTTTTCTCATCCTGTTTTTCATTGTCTGTGTCATCTCTGTGTCCTGGAAGCTTATGACACTAAAACATATGCAAATTGATAGTTTTAACGTGACGTCTCACTCTTATATGAACGTCCACCTGGAGGCTAAAACCAAGCTTTGCTCCTCTGACCACCAGCTATTTTTACACCGTTTACATTAAGTAGTAATGTAGTAAAACGCAGATATTAAAAGGCGAGACACCTTATAGATGATGTATATTTTGTACAGGCAAGAGGATGAAGCCAGAATATAAAAGTTTCACATAAAATATCTTCCCATAGAAAACCATTAGAAGGAAAACACTGAAGCGGATTATATTCATATTCCGGCCTCATCTGCTTGCCTGTGTAAAATATGCGTCATTAATATGGTGATTGCTGAATTAGATCTTTTAATATTACTGTTTTAAATATATTACGGCACTTTAAGTGTTTTACAACATTTTGTCGCGCTGTTTATGATTGAAATATTGCTGCCGGTGCTTAAAATGCATTGCAAATGGCCAAAACTTGCCTTTTGTTCACATACCATTGTTTTATTGTTTTGAGACGTGATCTAAATATCTGCGGCTGTGAAACAGATGGAGAATTAACAGCCTTGTGCTGAAGATCAATGTATGTTTTGCCCTCCAAGTCTTCGAGACGGTCACGCGACATGAAAACTATGAATACAGCTATTTCTGATGTTGATTCTGAAAACCAGGAAAATTAAAACAAAACAGAAAATACACACATCAAATCCAGAAGACAAAAAAATGAATTTGGGGAAAATATCCTCTGATTTCTACAGTGCTGCAAGGTATTTTATTAAATGATTAAATAAATAGCATTTAACAGTATATACTATAGAAAGAAACACCCTTGTTGCTTGCATCATTTATAAACCCTGCCTGGTTTTATTTGTGAAGGTTCTGCCCTTGATGGAAGATTTATTAAGGGTTATTCTCAATTCAGATTGAGATATGGAAAAGGGTCTTATTGATACACGCTGAACCTTGAGCAGATGCTGTCTTTTGAGTGAAACACCTTTCAGCACTGAAATGCAGAATCACTTTCTGAGTGAGAGTCGACTGTGTCTCTATTCACAGTTCCTGCTTCAGCAAGGTTGTATTAGTGATGTGGAACAAGCACAGCTTGGAATATAGCACACATAGCAGACAAATGTGGAAACTAGGCCAGGACAAAGAGGTAAGGTGTACACTCATTAGGATGGGGTCCAGAGGTCCAATCCCCAAAGCTGCAACTATAGATATATTACTACTGCTCATGTGCTGCTCAAAGCAGGGTTGAAAACACGCACAGTCATGAGTGAAAATACAGGAGGACTGCACTAACAAGGTCACGCATTCTTTTGATTAATGCTTAGAACTATGCATATGCAAAGTCAACACTAAGATACATGAATCAATGAAGAACCTTCTGAAAATTCTACATTAAAAACATAAAAAAGGAAGCTTTGTCGATACATTCAGGATTAGGATAGGGATAAAAAAACTATCTCCAAAAATATGACAGTACAATATACATCACATTACAATATATATCAGATCAAAAATAATGCAAGATTTTGCCTTGGCTATAAAACTATAGGCAATTGTAGCATAAAGAAAATATGGCAATAGAAAAATTACAACTTTACAAAATTACAATTTCAGCATTATTTAGTCAATGAATCCAATCAAGTGCTGTGTTCAATACATCAGCTTATCAATATATTTAAATACAAATATTTTCAAATAACGTAGGTCTTACTTAGACTTTAAAAACACATTATTCCTGAAATCGAATAGAATTAGTTCCATATAAATGTAAAAACATTATTGTTTTGTAATGAGGTGTGCTCTAATGTGAGGTAAAGTGGTTTAATATCAGTTACTTTTGACACATATTTATTTTTATACCAAGAGATGTCAAGTAGGTTTGTAGTAGTCTGTGAGTTATGAAGGATAATGTAAAATAAATGAATAAATACATACAAAATTATAAATATAAAATGTAGAATAGCTCTTTAAAAAAATCTATGAACCAGATTCTTGACAACGAGGCTTATTATAGGTTTATAAAAGGCTTATAGGCTTACACAAATGTAATAAATAAAATAAATTAAAACATTGTACATTTATATTATCAACCTCATATTAGTTTTTCAGCCTTAGCATTAGAAAAAAAATATAATTGATTTATCATCTATTGCAATCTATCAATAATCCCATATGACTGCATTCATCATGAATGCATCACTTCATCAAATGCATCACCATCGTTTATCATGGATGCACATTACCTTAAAAGTGTATTTTTTACTTCAAGTCTTAACTCGGTCCCAACAGCTAAATAAATCTAGAGCATTTCCATAGCAGCCTGACTCCCAGGAGTGATGTGGATAGGCTAGCCGTGTCTGTCGTCTAACTCTATTTACCTGCAGCCCAAAGAGAAACGCTGCCAGGTTCAGCTACAGTTCAGTTAGAGAGCCAACACGCTCAGTTCTGGATGCCAGGCCTGGAATTGACTTGCACTAGTGCCCAGCGGGAAGATGATAGCAGAGCTACTGCAAGACTCGCTATAAGCTAATCTAGAGCAATTAAATGAAAACAATGAGAAAATAACACACAAGGCAGCTTCAATATATAGTTGCTCAGCGCTGCAGAATTAAATGGAAATGAGGAAATGCAAGAGGATCAAGCACCACACACACACACACCACTGCGGTATATAAGGAAGATGAATCCTATCGTGGCTTTAATACAGTATGTTACCGTCGCTGAAGGGTTGCTGCAGATTTCTGGCGTCTTGCTGATGCAGATAGATACTTTCAAAGGGATTGAATGCTGATGAGAACTTGTTTTAGTCGTCGGGTTTAGGTAAACAGCGAGTATCTGGCACAGCATGTAGAGTCCTAATTAAGCCTCGCTTATTCACACAACTCTATGGCCAACGCTGAAATCACCAAGCCACTCATTTTGCATGCAAAGCATCTAAGACAGAGCGAGCTGCAAAGAGAATTTCGCCATCACTAATGCATCATCTGAAAGCCGGGAGGTTTCACAGGATACGGATGCTTTGGACAGCTGTGGTTATAATTCCTTCAGCCTGGCACTAAACTTGCTGCCAATGCGGTGATGAATTCATTGAATGCTTGAACAAGTTCAGATATGAAAGCAACCGCCTGAGAAGTTCTGGCAACTTTTCATCCTGCTCCGAAAACCAGCTCAGATCTTTCAATACGCGTGGAACCCTGCCCAACTTTTGAAGATTCATGCACAAAGTGCACTGGCACAACTTCATCCGTAATCTCAGGACGGAGAGCGCTGTGAGGGCTTTCCAAGAAAGACAGATCTCCACATCCCATGCTGAGATACGGCCATCCAGAAGGGGCATTTAAAATCAAGCGATAGCAGAAGAAGAGAGAGTTCAAATAACCTCAAACACCTTCAACAAATGATCACCGACAATGATAACAGAAGGGAGAGGACAGGTTCTGTTTGTTCTCAAGTCAAGTCTTTATTTATATAGCGCACAACTATATAACTGCTATCTAGTTATATAACAATACAGATTGTGTCAAAGCAGCTTTAGGAAAATAGTGTGTCAATATTGTGAAAGGACAATAAACACTCGCTTTTCAGTTAAAGGCAGTTCATCATTGAATTCAGTGATGTTATCATGTTTAATCACAACATATAATCATTGCAGTTAATAGTGTTTGATTACATGCAATTTGTACCTAACTGTATGATTTTTACTATGCATTTCTGTCATAGTCAACACTAATAACCTACTGCTGAATATAATGTAGAAACTTTTCTGTAAAGCTGCTTTGCAACAATTTGTACCGTGAAAAGCGCTATACAAATTGCATTGAATTGAATCATCAAGCTCAGTTCAGTTTAAATAGTATCGGTGCAATCAATTCGAAGATATAGCTGGAAATTAAGTGTCCCCAACTATGCAAGAGGCAAGAAACCAAAACTCCATCGGTGACAGAAATGAAGAAGTTAACACCTTTAAAACACCCATAAAAAGCATTTTCGCTGGAAGCTGAAACTAAGGGCCAATATCCCAAGATACCATCCGATATGCCATCTTCTTTTCTCCTCCACTGAGCTGCTGCGGTGTTAGGAGTGCAGAAAAAATAACTTGATGGATTGCAAAGCATCTACAGTCGCCGGCCAACAGCATCTAATCATGTCCGAGCTGCGAAACCCTTTAATGAGGTCCTTGGATCAAATAAGGACAAACTACTCAATCTTAGCTCTTTAAGGGGAAATGACAATTTTGTTGGCACAGGCTTTAGCAAAGTGAACTGCACAAATAGTGACGGGTTCATTTCCCACCATCTGCCATTGGTTGGTCGAACAGACACTCCCGCCTCAAACCCGCGCCAATCTCGTGAGGATGCTAAAACAAACAGATCAACAGCGCCTCAGTGTTTACTCTATATTGGTTGTACATGTCGCTGCATATGAAGCTGGGATAGGACAAAGCATTTTAATATCCAGAACACACATCACCTATAGACAATCAGACAGGAATAACATCTGAGACAGTGAGTAGACTACCAAAGAACAAAACATTTACTGAGCTCGCTTTTAAAATAACAGTTAAAGGGCGACCTGCGCTGGCTTAGATTTACCAGGAGGTGACATTTGTGACCCCAAAACCAGTCATAAGGGTCCATTTTTGGACATTGAGATTTATACATCATCTGAAAGCTGAATAAATAATATTTCCACTGATGTATGGTCTGTTAGGATCGGACAATATTTGGCTGAGATGCAACTGTTTGAAAATCTGGAATCTGAGGGTGCAAAAGAAATAAAAAATATTGAGAAAATCATCTTTAAAGTTGTTCAAACTAAGTTCTTAGCAATGCATATTACTAATTAAAAATTAAGTTTTGATATATTTACAATAATACATGTACCAAATGTCTTCATGGAGCATGGAGTTATCCGTTTTTGCAAATACACTCTTCATATATAGTGCTGACTTTACACTTCTGTTGACGAATTTCAATTGGTTTTTGCTTTTCTGTGCACAAAATGGCATTCTGTCATAAAAAAACACAATTCACGTGATGCGCAGATTTAGTCAGGTCACACCTGGCGCACCAAATGTTTTAGGCCTATTAAGAAAGTCTGAAAGGAAATGTTGAACCCCAACCGGATTAGTACTGGTTCTGTGTAACAGATCTAACAGACTTAACCTCTCTCTCTCCTGTCCTCTAGACATACAGCACCTGTGAATAGGTCATCTGATGCAGGAGACACCCTGGGCGAATCTTTGAAGAGACATAACAAGGACATAAATAAAAGGTTTATTTGGTTATTTTGTTCCTTCCTGCCCTTTCTCATTAACCCCGGCGGGACATCTTGATGAATGGCTCTGTAGCGTTTCACAGGTGTCCAATTTACTCTCTGTTTTCACAGCAGCATTTTAAAGTGTCATTTTGGATTAGTTCATCACTCATTCATGCACGGAAATACCAGACTCACACTCCATCAGCGCTCGCAATTAATAAAACACGAAATAAACGTTCAATCTAAAGCACGTTTAGAATACGCAATTAACGGTTACAGCGTCGCAAATGAACCATGTGAGAAGTTATGAGCAGAGAAATTAAATGGTGAAGTTTGGAGTTGCGTACAGATGCATCTTGACGAGTTTTTATCGCTACATTAGCGGTCTGACAGGAACACAGGTCTCCCAAACTGACGAGCTGTCACTCGACATTACAGAACCGGTTGAAGTGTAGTGGTTTTTGCATGCGGGTACGCAGGAAGGGGCCTGATATATTTCAGACGTGGGTGGTATTTTTCAATATTGGCAGAAAGTACCAACACTCATTAACATCCAAGAAAGGCATTAAAAGATGTCGGAAGGAGATGAGTTACACACTTCTCTGTGGCTCTAGCAGGAAATTACATGCCGGCGCTACACGGTTTCTCGTGAGTGGCACATCCATCGGGTGCTTTAAAAAAAAAGAGGACATTTTCACTTTAAAGCCACTTTCGCTGCAGAAAGGTTTAAATAAACGTACAAATGCGCAGCTGGGTGGACCATTCAGAGAAGAAAGCCTAGAATTAAGAGGCTCAAAGGGGAAGATTGTGTTTAGAATTCATTTGCACAATTACAAATTGATGAGAGCGTGTTAATTCCATCTGATAATGTTTAATTAGATTTGAATATGCAGAGACGCTGTTAAATATTGTACAGGGGTGCAGTCAGTCATTCCCAGATAAAGACACACATCCGTGCCATTGCTCAATCTTTGGAGTCGCTTGGGATGGATTATTCGCTCATCACAGAAAATGATGAGGCGGATCACGCAATTCGTGTTTTCGACAATAAATAACCAAGGCCAGCACGCATGCTTTTGCGTCGCGCTATGCAAATGCGTCTTGTGGGACGTAACTAGGAAAGTTGTGAGCACATTTGGACTGTGTTGGAGACTTACTGGGTTGAATCCTCTCTGGCTGCTCATTGTGCAGCACTGTGAAAAGTGCTGAGGGAGGCATGTTGGCTAGACTCAAGAGACTATACCGGCTCTCTGTTCCTCCCTAGCCAGCCTGTCTCTGCTCACTTTAATGAGTGCGCACATACACACACGAACAGTTGCCTCACATCACAGAGCGCTCTGATGATAACACGATCCATTAGAATTCAGCTAAGCCCATAAGTTCTATTAGAACTTCAAAGAGGAAATGTTCTTATTCCAGAAGTCTCCCCGTGTTCTGAGATAGAGGGGACCGATGGTGTCATACGAGATTCAATCTCACCGGTGAACCTGGGTGGTAATGTTAATGGAAATTAAATGTAAATTCAGTCACCCGTGTGACAATATCTCTTCAGTAAATCATAAAAGGAAACATTTCTGAACAAAATCCTATAGTCAATAATTCTACGTTTTCTGAAGCCATACAATATTTTAAATTCATTTGTTATTCTTACACTTGCTATTCTATATACTTAAAGTCTTAAGAGTTCTTCATAGCAATGTGAACACATAATGAACAGTGTCGGGGAAAGTTACTTATAAAAGTAATGCATTACAATATTGCGTTACTCCGTAATTAACTCCGATGAATTAATACACATTCATATTTAGTCTAGATTAGATCTACAGTAAGATCATGTTCACACGGCGCACTCAGTCAATAAATGGAGAAAAGTAACTCAGATATTTTCTAGTAAATTAAAAAGTAATGCGTTAATTTACTAGTTACTTGAAAAAAGTAATATTATTACGTAACTCGCGTTACTTGTAATGCATTACCCCCCCAACACTGATAATGAATCATTTAATAATTTGATCCAGTTCACAAAACTGGTCTGAATGATTTACTCATGAATCAAAATGATCTGCTTTTAATGTTCGGCTCATTAAGGCAACGATACGGATTGAATAGCATGTTTAATTTCATTTGTTCATCACACATGGCTTGAGAAGTGTCGGATTATAGTACACAAGCCAAAAAGCTTTTATGATACTTTAAGATTTTTTGAAGCTTGAAAGCTCCATGCACCATTCATTATAATTGCATGGAAATGAGCGACTAGTGTATTAAACAGTTCTGCTTTCATGTTCAGATCAGAAAATAAGTCATGCAGGATTTGAAGAACATAAGGGCGATGACAGAATTTGTATTTTTGGGTGAATTAATCTTGCAGTATAAAGTACATGTTTTATTTTCTTGAGCTGATCAAACGCTGGCCCGGTCAGACGTCCAAATTATGCTGACATTTGCCTCTGGTCCCCCGTATGAAAAATACAGAGCCCTGGCTTCATTTGACATTGCTTAGTAACAAGACCGACATGAACCAATTACTCTCGTCTCTAAAGTTAGATCTGAGAAATGCATATATTGTGTAGGTGCAAAAGCCCAAGCAACTGACATTTTCCAAGAACATTTTTAGAGATGATAAAACAAACACTCTCGATTCAGAAAGAGAGGTGCAAATTTAAAAAGGGGCTTTATAAATAGCTTTTCTTCAGCTTTTACATATGAGGATCATATACTGTACGGTATTTTACTGGGATGAGATATTGCACAATCACCCTGGTTTAGATCAGCTGGCAACAAGCACTTTAACAATTGCCACCCCACCCACTGTTCAGAATCCGCTAATTTAATACAAATCACGGTGCAATCTCATAACGCGTCCGCCTTAATGCGATTGAATCAATTACCCGCCTCATATCTGTTGCCCCAGACACACTTGTGGCTTTTAAGGCAACTGATAGCATGTGCTCAGAGCAAACACAATGCAAGCAAATGTGTTTAAAGGATCCCAGCAGATGCCAGTCTTTCATTTAGCACCAGTTGTTCAAAACATTCATGCTGCTTCTCTGCTTCTTTGTTTTGTTGGTGTGGACCTGGCCTTTGATAACCCCACCAAGATCGTCAATGCCCACCATTGCCCTTTCATATCAATACCACTCTGCTCTGCTGTGCATTCAGGGTCCACTGGAGTCCATATTCATGCACGTCGTCCTAAAGGGCAAACTATTCATTTCAGGAAAGTTCAGCCAGTATTCGTCTGTCTGCTAAATACCTATTGAGAGTCATTTCTGGCCTCCACTGCTGGCAAACGTCATTTAGAGAGGCGATGGTTTCCGAGCGGCCCTTTCATTTCATCTGAGAAGAGAAGCAAACATTTATTTTCATTTCATCGTATGGTGTTCTTCTTAAAGATTCATTTATTAATCCTCCCACGTGTGCTTTTTAGCTACAGATTTGTATGGTCTTTAAACGTCCACCCCGGCAAGTCAAAGGAATCTCTGCTGACCTGCTGGAAGTAAAAGCGTAATTGATATTCACATGGCAGAGTGGACCTCCATCTTCAACAGCAGCCAGACTATCTGCAATAAACCTCACTGGTTAACGAGTTGGATTAGAATCTGTTGGCTTTGAGTGCTTTTTGAGTGCCTGCATGATGTGATTTTGCCAGACATGTTCCTGGATCAACATCTTCTTCCTATCAAAGCAATACTAAGTTATTATTATTTATGGCTATTAGAAGTCAAACCCAAAATCAACCAACTCCAACCATAACCAAAAACTACAGGCTCATTACACATGCTGTCCAATAACTCAAGTTTAACCTTAACCATAAAATCTGATTGGTTGATCCAAGAAAGCAAAAATAATTCACACTTAATGAACTATTTATACTAGTGCTGCCAAATGATTAATCACGATTAATCACATCCAAAATAATGTTTGTTTACATAATATATGTGTGCACATTGTTTATATTTATTATGTATATATAAATACAAACACATGCACGTATACATTTAAGGAACATATGTTATGTTTATAAATAAAATATATTTATATATAATATAAAATGTAATCATATAAATGTATATGCATGTAAATATTTTCAAAATATATACTGTATCTGTGTATTTATGCATGCCTAATAAATATACACAGTAAAAAAACTTTTATTTTGTCTGTGATTAATCGTCTGACAGCACTAATTTATACAGATTGCCCCAAAAACAATAAGTGAGCAATATTAATAAAATGTATCCTATTATAATTACAGTATATTACATTACATTATTTTATTATAACAATATATAATCAAATATTAATTGTAGAAATTTACAAAATAAAATTAGAAGAAAATATTGTTGTTCAAATGTTGTTTAAGCACCAATCCAAAAATATCCCAAAAAATAAATACATAAGAATATATTCATTTATATTACATTGCACTATTTTATTATGTTTAACTGCAATAAATGTATGGCCCTAACAATGGAGTAAACAAACAATATTAATAAATACAATATTAATAAATATAAAATTAAATCTGAATTGTATATTATTAATATCATAATATATTGATTTATCATATAACATTAAAACTATATAAAAATATACATATTAATTAAAATATCAGTTGTATTACATATACTTAAAATAAGAGAAAATAACAGGTCAATATGAATATTAATGTACCAGCCCAACCCTAACCTGTGGCTAAATCACAATATACTTTCTATGAGTTTTTATTTTCTCAACTGTGGAAAAATCCAAACAGAAACTCCAGACCAACTGTGCATAAACTGTTCAAACACCAGCAGGTCATAAAGA
>QVTF01021312.1:30000-45000 GCA_003573665.1 Oxygymnocypris stewartii
CAGAAATCTAACAAAAATCATATTATATTATAAACTATATTATGTTATGGACCTCACATTAATTAAACAAGTAATCAAGAAGGAAAAAGAAGTGAATAATGTTATTTCTAATTTTATTATTCTTTTAAGAGTGATTATGTTCAGTAGAAAATTATTCATATTTGATTAATTATTTAGAGTTTTTGATTTACAATCAATTGCACTAAATTAACATGTTAAGTTGAAAGCCTTCAAATAGCAACTGTGTAAACAAAATAAAAATAATGATTAATTGCATTCACTTTTTATTGTATTTTTTATTTTTGTCATTTATCTTTTTATTTATTCATACAATCAATAGCATATTGATATTTGCTTACTTATATATGCTTGTTTATATTGCATATGTACATTTTTAGGGCCATAAATGTAATCCCTTAATTTTCTGTTACTGATCATAATAAAATAAGGGGATATTATAAATAATAACTTCATTCTTGTTTATTTATTTTCTTGGATCAACAAAACAGATTTCAGGTTGAAGGTAAGGTTAATTAAGAAATTAACACAAATGAAGTGATTAAACCAGTAAGAATAATCTAACGATGTTGAGTGATAATTAACATCCGTTCTGGAAACACAAAGGCAGAGCAGATCAGATGTAGTTCCGGTCTCAGACCCCAGTAAAGACTCATGTGTCACAAACACACAACACAACTGTTTTCTTCCACAGACTCTGAGGAAAGCGGGAGAAAGAAGGAGGCGTGTTACTAATATACTCCATATGGGACAGATTCAGTCAGGTCACGTGACTTTACCAGAGGTGGCTTTTGTCTCCTCAATGACGAGAACAAGGACCAATCAGATCCGAGGCACCCCACTTTACACCAATTCTATTCCTTTACTTCCAACAGTCATGCTGCCAGTGTTTCACAGGGAAGAAACAATACAAATGTGTGAAGATAAATGTGTGAACAGGTGTCTGTGTGTGAAGAAGTGCTGCAGAATCAAATCTGATCAAAAACAAGCCCCTGAAGCAAAGAAAACACTGAATTTATAACTGTGTCATAATTATAACTGAGGGTATTCCTGACTTAAAAGAACAGTTCACCCAAAAATGAAGACTGTAATCATTTACTCTCCCTCATATTGTTGCAACCATCAGAGCTTCTCCATGCTTTTAAATAAAGCTTAAAGACTTATTTTTACTCGCTAGCATTTCAGTGATGCTGTACTTTGAATATTTGAACTGGTGTTAAATTGGTGTTTTATGTATATTCATTTTTATTGTATTTGATACTTGTGTTTTTTCCATCTATGTTTTTTCGCTCTCTTTTCTCTTTTACTTTTCTATTTTAAATTCAGATTTAGGATTGTAGAGAACTTTGGATCAACTATGGTTTGTGTTAAACTTGTGCTCTTATAAATACAATTCCCCCCCGCGGAACACAAAAGATATATTTAGAATGTTTGTAAACAAAAACCTTTCAGTTCCCATTGACATTACATGGACAAAAACACTGCGGAAGTCAATGGGGAACAAAACTGTTCGGCTACCAAAAAACTTTTGTGTTCCACGGAAGGTTTGGAATTACTTTTGGAGCACTTTGTGTTCCAAAGTCATAGGTTTAACGACATGGTAAGTAAATTATGACATAATTTTCGTTTTTTCTGGGACAGATTTTTCATGAATTCATGATTTCATGAAAGCTTTTTGTTGTTAACTGCATGGACTGGAGTGGATTATTGTAATGCTTGTATCAGCTGTTTGGACTCTCATTCTGACGGCACCCATTCACTGCAGAGCATCCATTGATGAGACACAGAGACACATTTCTCAAAATCTAATGGAAGAAAAAATAATTCTGTAAATTTTCATTCTTGGGTGAACTATTCCTTTAAAGGTATAGCTACCCTAAAATTGACAATTCTGTCATCAGTTAGAGTTAAAAATGTAAATCCACTTTATATTATTTGTCCATAAGCTAGCTGACGTTATGAGCAGCATGTCTGTGCATCTTATTTTCCTCTCTAGTATTTAAAACGAAATGACAGCGATGGCCAAGGGGAATAGCACGTGTTCAAAAGTGTGTTCAGAGGGATGTGATGGTGCAAAAAGCTGGGTTCAGGGTACCGAGGCAAAGGCACAGAGTTTGAGAAAGCGGGGAGGGGAAGAAAAGAGAGAGAGAGAGAGAGTGAGAGAGAGAGAGAGAGAGAGAGAGAGAGAGAGACTGCTGTGCTGATCTGCAGGCACTGCGGAGGAAGACACACTGGGCTAATTGTTGCAATCCTGCAGCAGCAGACCTGTGACTGAGACTCAACTGTGTTTTCATTTAGACTGAGCACATCTGGGCCTGGCAGCTCTCTCAAACATCACGGCGTTACATGAACTATCGTCCAAAACAACAAACCTAAATGAGAAACACTGAGATGCGTTATCTAATAGCTTGTAGATGACTTCAGGGTGATTTGGGCTTTATGCACGCACTGTTTTTCCCTCTTATGCTCTCTTTCTTAATAAGGTTGTTGTTGTTCTGAAGATCATGTGAAAACTCGTGTGACCGGTTACTGGACGCCTGTGACGTGAGCACGGTAAATGAGCATGAGTGTGTTTGTCCATGAGAGAGAGAGAGACGTTTTATTATATTAAACACTTTAAAAATAGTACATTATATGGGTTTTTTTTGGACACATTCTTTATGATACTAAATTACGGGAGGAAGGGAAGGATGGACAAAAAAACAACGAAAACTACAGTTTGTTCCAATCAGCACACATTCATACTACTAGTCCTTCCCCCCCCCCCATAGTATGCAGTGTGTATATTATGCATGCATTATGTGAACTTGCTGTATTTCAAGTTTTTGTAACATAGCTAAAGGGTGTTGCAAAGCACAACGGATCGGTCTAATTGCTTTTAAGAAAATGTAAAAATATTCAAGGGATAGTTTACCAAAAACATACAGAAATGTTTTTGAAGTTCAGATCCAAACAACACTGACAACAATATTTGTATAGAAAAAAAAACTAAAAAATCTTATTTTGTGTTCCACAGAAGAAAGACATGCATATATGTACATTTATGCATTTAGCAGACGGTTTTATCCAAAGCGATTTACAGTGCATTCAGGCTACACATTGTTTTTTTATCAGTATGTGTGTTCCCTGGGAATTGAACCTAACTGCTAACGCAATGCTCTACCCCTGAGCCACAGGAACACAACAACATACAGCATACAGGTTCACAACAACATGAGGGTGAGCAATCAACTTTCATTTCTGGGCGAATAATGCATTAATGCATCTCAAAAATGTAAACAACAACAGAAGGTTATTTAATGTGATATAGAATGTCATGATAGAGTGGAATATTGTAGCCCACAATACAATGCGACTGAACATCCCTTAGCCATGAATTAAGATATATTTACAGAAACCGGCATTAAAATGCAATGTAAATATGAATTCAAGTCTGTGAATTACATACAGTATGCAACATAATTAAGTCAACAACAATGTAGGATATTACTGCATAATGGGGCATAACGAATTCAATGTAACACTTTCGATTGATTTTGCCTCAAGACCAAAATGTTGCATTAGACATCAAGTGGAGACCCATCACAATTTACAGCAAAAGATCAAACAGTCTGATTGAACTGATGCTAAAAACAAAAGATATGGGATGCTTTAAAAAGCTAATAAGCCTAACTATGCGCAATTAAATGGTTAGTAGCATTTTATTATTTGCATTGATTATTGTTTTCCCCTACCGTCCAAAATACACAATACAGACAATTTTTGGGTCGTGACCCACCAGTTGAGATCCATTACACTAGTATTCAATCCGAACACAGCCAGGCTCATGCTGTTTGCAATTTGGATGATGTGCACTAACCGCTAGGCCGTGACTTGGGCTTAATTAGCATCTGCATGCATTTAAAACAATCCCTGATACTCAATAGCAGTACAACGCCAACTAAAAGCAAACTTGTGCTGTGCAAAAGAAGAGATCTGAGAGGCTGACATGAAACCGGAGCCAGGGGAAGAGGTACTGAGATAACTTTAACAACTATTACTGTATCTGTGCCAAGTCTGATAGGACAGCTGAACACAGATTCATTCTCAGGAGGTGTGTGTGTGTGTGTGTGTGAGCTTAAGTTTCTCTTAAGATGGCCAGAGGCTCGCTTCCTCTCCATCTCATCTCTCTTGCTCTCAGCTCGTCTGATAGGACCTCAGCCAGCGCTCAGATGCTGATATGCCTCACGGTTTAACAGATAAAACGCTTCACTCAGTAGGGCGGCCTGCCCAGGTTTGCTTTTTTTTTAAATATAATACACCCTAACGTGAAGAAAGAAGGTAAAATGACTCTAACAATGGAACGAGAGAAAGCCAGACAACAAAGCAGACACAAAGGGGACGAGGGATGTAAATATTTAATGGGCTTATTGCTGCATCAGTGTCCTACATAAAATGGGGGTAAAAGCTCCAGGGTTTGATAAGCATTTCTTTTCAGATGCAAAACACACGTATATGTACTGAAAAAGGGGAAAGGGGCTCAGAGAAAACTATGTTGCTCATTCAGAGCATTAATAGACTTGAGGTTCTCAGTTAAATTGAAGTATGAACTTCTGTTTCTCTTAAATATCATGAGGAGAAATCAAAGTGGGTGCAACTGAGACATCTGTTAGCATGTAATAAGACTATAGAGCGTATATGCTTTGGTATTGAAACGGTTTCATGAATAATATTGGAGATTTTATTTAGATTTTTTATTTAAACTCTGCTGCTGTAGCAGGAAGATACTTGGCAACATCGAGTTACTAAGTAAAGAAAACTAAAAACATAATGAGGCAGATTTCTCTGGCAGCGCTCTTTACTCGTTTCACAACACTTTTCCTCATTTTCATCCCATTAAATGTCTCCATTCAAACCAATTTAAAAGTAAATGCAATTATACAATAACAGATTCTGCAACTTCTCAAATTAGTGCACTTAAACGTTTTTAAGAGGAAGTTTCACTACCGTATAAAAGTTTGGTTTGGGGTCAGTAAGACTTGATACTTTTATTTAGCAAGGACACAATCAACTGATCAAAAATGACAGTAAATATATTTATAATGCTACAAAATATTTCTACTTCAAAAGTCTTTTGAACTTTATTTATATTATACAAATGTACAACCCGAATTCCGGAAATGTTGGGACATTTTTTTTAAATTGGAATAAAATAACAACTAAACATAGATAACATAACAAATGTTTAAACTGAGGCATTTTACAATTTTATGCACAAAATGAGCGCATTTCAAATTTGATGCCTGATACAGGTCTCAAAATAGTTGGATCGGGGGCAAGTTTACCACGGTGTAGCATCTCCTCTTCTTTTCAAAACAGTTTGAAGACGTCTGTGTATCGAGGTTATGAGTTTCTGGAGTTTTGTGTTGGAATATGGTCTCATTCTTGCCTGATATACATTTCCAGCTGCTGAAGAGTTTGTGGTCGTCTTTGACGTATTTTTAAAGATCTGGACTGCAGGCACTCTTCTACTACGAAGCCATGCCGTTGTAATAGCTGCAGTAAGTGGTTTTGCATGGTTAGGGTTAGGGTTGGGCCTTCCCTGAAATAGATGTCATCTGGAGAGGAGCATATGTTGCTCTAAATTCTTTATATACTTTATCGCATTCATAGTGCCTTCCAAAACATGCAAGCTGCCCGGTGTGCACATATGCCCCCTCATACCATCAGAGATGCTGGCTTTTGAACCGAACGCTGATAACACGCTTGGAAGGTCTCCTTCCTCATCTCCCTCCTCATTAGCCCGGAGGACACGGCGTCCATGATTTCCAACAAGAATGTCAAATTTGGACTCGTCTGACCATAGAACACTTTTACACTTTGAAAAAGACCATTTTTAATGAGCCTTGGCCCACAGGACACGACGACGCTTCTGGACCATGTTCATCTTTTTGCATGATAGAGCTTTAGTTGGCATCTGCAGATGGCACGGCGGATTGTGTTTACCGGCAGTGGTTTCTGGAAGTATTCCTGGGCCCATTTAGTAATGTCAATGACAGAATCATGCCGATGAGTGAATGCAGTGTCGTCTGAGCATCCAACAAAGGTCTTCGGTATTGTCCCTTACGCAGAGATTTCTCCAGTTTCTCTGAATCTTTTGATGATGTTATGCACTGTAGATTAGATTTGCAAAGCCTTTGCAATTTGACGTTGAGGAACGTTGTTTTTAAAGTATTCCACAATCTTTTTACGCTCTCTTTCACAGATCGGAGAGCCTCTGCCTCTCTAAAGCCAAGTTCACACTACACGACTTTACACGTCAGCAGATCGCTGTGCTGTTCAGACTACATGACTTGATTGTCTGTCTTTTAGTCGTTATGGTGTTCACACTACGTGACTCCATGTAAAGGATCCGCAACCAGGAGTTACACACTACACGAGCTGAAAAAACTCTGTCACCCAACGACTGGATTCGGTCCCTAAACCACGTTTTGTCATGAAAACATGCAATAATTGACCGTTCGCAAAGAGCTTGATTGACAGGTGATCTGACCAATCAGAATTATATATTATGTGCCGCCGCTATTATCCGCCATCTTGCCCCGACAGCTACGGCCAGTCTTCATAGAAATCCATCTTAAAACAGGGTGAAAAATATTGACTGAATTTAAACTGAATTTTGCCACGTTAACGGCAATAAGCTGAGGTATTTAAAAGTACTTGTTTTGTGTACCAGAAAATCTGTCATGTCCGGCGCTTTATGCATTGCTTGCAGCGCTTAAGTTAAATACTGAGTGTTAAATAATAAAATAATATGTTAAAATGTGTGTTCTTATCATTCTGTGGACAAAATCCCGTGAACTTCGCCCCGAATGGGAGCTGTATTTGCACATGTGCGCTCCTCTGTTTTCAGTGCAGCTCTCCACGCGTTGCTTCATATCTTCCCTCTCATTAAACTATGACAGGTGCTTTACTGCAAAAAGGCGGTCACTGCGACACTCTAAACTGATGAGCTATGTACTTTTTAAAACCATTTGTATAGGTTTCGTGCATTAAGTAAATATGAAAAGATGATCAGTTCACGTGTTTGCAGAGCCACAGATAGTATTTATTGTTTGAATTTCTTTAAAAAATGACTGAATTTAAAAGCTGAGAGTCCTGAGACCTTGTTTCATATCATCAGTAACCTGCTCTGTCTTCTCTGTCTGTGTGTTGTCTGGTTCCTCTTTGCTCTGAGATGGGTTTTTCACTGCGTGAGAACATGATGTGTAACGTGCGAGTGTTTGTCGGTCATGGCAACAGTAACTATTGATGGTTAATAAAAAATATAGCAACCTGTGAGTGAATGATGCTTTTGTGCCAAAATAAAAGCCTAACTTTTCTTATAAGCGAAGTTGTTGTTGTTGTTTTTCTTCCGGTGAACTTAACCCATGCCTTGCTCTTTCATTGGCTGTAGCTCGTCAGGACACCTGACACCACGTGATGTCGAGTCGGTCGACCGGTCCAGATATTTAACATGCTAGATATTTGTTTTTCGTCAACGAGGTGTCGGCGACGCGTCAGTGAGCCTCTTATGTGTAGTTCACACATAAAGATTGCGGAGCGCCGATCACCCGCTGATTTTCCCCCGATTACAGCCCGACCTGTCGGCGAGCTCGTTAAATTGCAAATACGGCTAAAATCGGGCTTAAAATCTTGTAGTGTGAACTAGCCTTAACACATCCCTTTTATAGCTAATCATGTTACAGACCGATGTCAATTAACCTAATTAGTTGCTAATGTTCTCCCAGCTGAATCTTTTCAAAATGTCTTGCTCTTTCAGCCCTTTGTTGCCCCGTGCCAACTTTTGAAATGAGCTCCTTTAGTGGATAAAAGTGTAAAATTGCTCAGTTTAAACATTTGTTATGTGATATATGCTCTATTGTGAATAAAACATTGGCTCATTTGATTCGGAAGTATTTTATTTTTAATATTATTCAAATAAAAAAAAGTCCCAAAATGTCCAGAATTCGGGTTGTACAATGGTTTCCACAAAATCACTGAGCAGCACAGTTTTTTCAAGATTAATAACATACAGAATGATTACATATCAGAAAGATTTCTGAAGGATTATATGAGCTGGAAATTCTGCTTTGGATCACAGGTGTAAACATTCATTTAAAAAATATATATTAGGAAAATAGTTGTTTTTGATTTACAATTTTTTTTCAATATTACTGATATTTTTAAGCTAATTAATGAAGCCTTAGTGAGCATAATAATGATTTTCAATAACATAAAAAAATCATACCAACCCCACATTTATGAACAATACTGTTTTTTTTAAGTAAAGATTAGGTTTAAAAGTGAATCTCTCTACAAACGACCTTTCAATAATATTAAGGCTAATGCAAAATAATATGCTGTTAAATAAACATTTCAGACTGAAGGAAACATTTCAGCCAAATTTGCCTTTCGGTATTTCAGCCTTTTAGCCTAATTTGCTCTCCATTACTCTCGATGCTGTGTGGGAGAAACAAATGAATTATTAAATATCTCATTGTTCTATTTCTTTCCTTTGGGAATGCGGGGTTGAGGAATACGTTGAGATTAGATGCCCATCATGTGTGCTGAAGGAATTGAGATCTTGTTACCACCAGTTTTCAGTCAATCCCTCTTTAAGCCCTGAGCAGACACTGGTACAATCCATCGCTCTCTTTTCTTCTTCCCCACCCTTATGTTTCTTTTCCGTCTCTGTCTTTCTCTCTCTCCCTCTGTTGTTCATTGTCCAGACAAAGTCTGGTGTGGACAGACAAGGGCCAGCTGTCCACTACACACCCCAATGGGACGATAACCCCCCTTCTTTTCTTCCACCCCAACCAGCCTCCAGTAACATCTGCTGCTTCCTCTCACAATATCGCACAAATGAATGGACGGACGTTTATGGAGAGAGAAGCCAAACTGATGTGGAAGCAAATCTAACATGACTCCGTGTGCCCCTGCGGTTTCAGCGGTGGGACGTCCGGTCAATGAGTCTCTGTTCTGTAAAAGCTGTTGCTCTACCTCTGTTTCTCCCACGCCTGATGCCCACTGCTGTTCTCTGACATGCCAGAACACAGAAACATATAAAGGCCAATTCAAACCAAGATCAAGCCAGAATTCATTGGTTTTTTGCAGCAACAAGCTTTTAAAAATGAAACAATGAATCATTATGAACTCCTTCACACTTCCTGTGACAAAGCATCATTTTATTTTCCATTTTTGTTTTGCTGTGTATGTTGATTTTTCCTTTTCACAAAAAAACCCCAAAAAACAAAACACTGACCTATTAGTATATATGTTTTTGGGGTTATGTGTCTGGAACTGGCATTCAAAATAGCCTATCTCAAAAAATGCACAACTTCAAGCACATTTTATTATTACGTTTATATATTTACACCATTCATTTTTTGTCACGTTTTTTGCCTTTTAAGAAGCCTTTAAAGTGAAATGAATTGAAAATAAACTCATTGTGCATAGTTAAAAAAGACTACTAAGTTATGTGTTTTAGGGTCATGTGACCACAAATATTATTCCAAATAGAAATCAGCCTATTCAAATCATTGGTCCAAACTGATATCACAAGAAAACTATTTTACGAGGTGGCAATCTCAAATAAATTCATATGATGTGATTCATACAGAAATGTAGAATTTTTAGATAAACAATTAATCATGAAGGTCCACCTCTAAACCCAATTTAAAGGAATCAACCATCAGTTCAACCAAATGCAAAACAACTGCGAACTGCCATGAAAGTTATTTTCATTGGTTTCCCAATAAAACCATATTCAGATCACGATTGGAACGAAGCAACTCAAATTACAGACAAAGAAAAAGTGTCAACAAAATTAGCATAATGTTTTTTAGTACTATCCCAATACAAATTTCCGTCTGGCGTACACAAATACTAATCTCTGAAAGCACCAGTCTAAAGGCCTATAGACTATTATCAAGAATTTCTAGTTAACCCCCCCCCCCCACCCCCATGACAAGCCTTTCAATCAAAAAAATGCATCCTTGTGTGAGATTTCTTCCTCTGTTAAAATGACTAATTTTTCATAAATGTTGCCTTTTTTCTGAAGGTGGAATAAACTCACTGACTAAACTTTTGGATCATGCGGGCATTTCAGCTAAACATCAAGCTGTTAACGTCATAAGGCCTTCATATTTTACATTTGCATAAAGACTGTAATTATAAAGTATTTATAGCATTTTATATTCACACAGTTTGACCCTTCTCACATGAATTTTCACCTCGAAAAGCTTTTAAGTCAAAACAGTGTATGAAATAAAAGACCTAGTTGCAGAGTAAAGATCCATTCATGCGATACAACAAAGACTCAAATTGTTAACCAAATCTGCATTGAAACACCTTTGATACTGTTTTCATTTTATCCCAATCATAAGACGCTTAATCTAATCAATGCATCCCTTTCTCTACATGCAAGAATTACCTTTACATTAAAAGAGCGTTTTCTGCCATGTTGTGAACTTTTTGTGTGTTTAGTAGGTACACTCTTAAAAAAAAGGTGCTTCACTATGCCATAGAAAAAACGTTTTTGTCTTAATGTTTCCATAAAGAACATCTGAAGAATATTTCTGTTTCACAAAAGCTTCTTTGTGGCGAAAGAAGGTTCTTCAGATTATAAAAATGTAAGAAAGAGATGTTCTTTGACTGAATGGTGTTTTGTGGAACCAAAAATGGTTCTTCTATGGCATCGCTTGAAGAATCTTTTAAAGGAACACTCAACTGTTTTTTGGAAATAAGCTCATTATCCAACTGCCCGAGAGTTAAAGAGTTGAGTTTGACCATGTTTGAATCCATTCAGCCGATCTCCGGGTCTGGCGGTAGCACTTTTAGCGTAGCTTAGCATAGATCATTGAATCTGATTAGACCGTTAGCATCTCGCTCAAAAATGACCAAAGAGTTTTGACATATTTCCTATTTAAAGCTTGACTCTTCTGTAGTTAAATCGTGTACTAAGACTGATGGAAAATGAAAAGTTGTGATTTTTTAGGCCAATATGGCTAGGAACTATACTCTCAGTCCAGCGCAAAAATCAACAAACGTTGCTGTCGTACCAATGCAATGATATTACGCAGCGCCTGAAACTAGTCCCCAGCTAGGTAACAAGTTATGATATAGCTGGGGGCTACTTTGAGGCGCTGCGCAATATCATTGCATTGGTACGAAAATGAGTTGGAAAAAGTGTGTAAATAATCTAAGTGTGTAAATAAGTGTGTAAATAATCTCATGAACCAATGAGATTTAAGACTTGGGTCATGTGAGAATTCCAAATAGACATTAGGCTGTTGATATCATTGCTCCTTGAGTAAACGCCTATTCACACCAAGAGCAACATGACAAAACGCCTCTAATTGCTTGATGAAAATTGCCAGCAAAATTTGCATCAAAACTACTCACACAGAGCGAGACACTAATTTCTTTCTGTGACTGACACAGACACACGCAAACCTCCAAAGGAATCAAACTGAGACATGCAGAAACACAGACGATTCAAACTCACACAGACAATCTGACCTCTAGATCTTCACCTCACTTTGCACTAGAATCTCAGCACACTGCTCTGATTCACAGCCACTTGAATTCTGTAGGAAGAAAATAACTCATGTATCAGCATTCAAGTCCCAGCACTGTCGCCTCTTCTCTCTGTCCTCTCCAGTTTCTCCTTCTTTCTCCTGTGTGTGTGTGTTTAGCTTGTGTGTCATCAGGCTCACCGTTGAACTTCTAGAGGCGCTGATGTTGTGCCGATGGGGAGTTCAGGAAGGGCAGGGCTCCTGTCACAGTGGCCCCTGTTTTAAACACCTCACCTCTCCAGGGAGCACCAGGTCCCTCTCCGTAGGCACACACACACACACACACACACACACACACACACACACACACACACACACACACACACACACACACACACACACACACACACACACTAACACACACACACACACACACAGAGACACAGAGACACACACACAGAGACACACACACAGACACACACACACACACACACACACACACACACACACACACACACACACACACACACACACACACACACACACACACACACACACACACACTTTGTTCTCATGTCTGGCAGTCTCAAATCCAATGGCATCGGGGAGAGGCTGATGTTGTGTGAGTGTATAAATTGCCTCAGGTGACTAACACATAACAACAGTGAAGGAGAAAATAAAGTGGACAGAGAGTCTGCCCCCCCCCCCCCCACACACACACACACAGAGAGAAAGGAATGTCACACAACACACAATGCAGCTTTATTCTTTCATGGAGAAAGTCTGAGATGCCACAAAGAGAGTAAAACCAAAAGTCCCAATTCCAAAGGATGCCTTCAGCTGTTGCAATCCTTCTCTGTATATAAACTTTAGTGATGCAATGCCGCATAGACTGTTGGGTAGTAGTCAAGCAGTCTCTTCACAGCAGAAAAAAATTGCATTGAGAGAAACATGTGGACACGGTTTGTAAGCACCCTTCTGAATTACAAAATGACCAATAAGACGCTCTATGGACATTCATTAATGTAATTTTCAATTCAACTGGCCACAACTACATCCATCCATCCATCCATCCAGCCTATAAACCTGCAAACTCCATCTATCCATTTATCATTCATCTATTCATCTATCCGTCTATCTATTTATCATCTATCTTTTTATCTATCCATCCATCCATCCTATAAATTGCAATTTTTTCAATGAACTTTTTTCAAAGAACATGCCATGTTTCTCTTGCTTTTCTAGATAAAACGTAGACACTTGAATTAATTCTACTTCCTTACATTCAGATTGAAATACCATTACAGATCTATGTATCCACCTATACATGCATCCATCCATCCTATTCAAACCTTTTCATCCCAAATTTACCTTGACAGATATTTCTTTTCTAGTTAGAACGTACAGTCACATGAATTTATACTACTTCCTTGCTTTTCTGTAAAAGCATTTAACCTGCAATTCTGCATCCTTTTTGGTATCTCAATCCAAATTCAGAGATTGTACTATAAAGCCTTTCTAAATTCAATTCTGAATGGCACACAAACCTGTTTAGTGCAGCTGGCATGTTGATCGTTGCATTCTCTCACTTCCATGTTTAAACGTGTTCTGTATGAATGCATGCACGGCATACATGTTTCAGTGTTTTGTTGTGTGCTGTGCTTGTTTGGAACTGAGAACCGAGAGGAAAACAGGAGCATTTCTCACACATTTTGAAACACGAGACGGTTTGTGTGCATTGTCAAACTGCAGGTGGTCACTGCAGCGGGAGAGTGAGGTGTGTTTGCGCAGAAGAAAGAAAAGACTGAAAGGTTTGAAGGAGGATCAGCGAGTGTTTGCATAATTCTGTGAGGAATCTACTCTCTCTCTCTCTCTCTCTGAAGTATGTCACCGCACAGGAGAGCACAGGAGATCTACAAAGAGGAGAGGAATGAAGTTCAAGGGAGACGAGAGAGGAGAAAAGATGGAAGATCAACTTATAGCAGAGGAGAGAAGATCAAAGGAGCAGTGTTGGGAATTTAAGTAACTCTCTTATTCTCATTCTGCATTTATTTGGTCAAAATACAGTAAAAGCGGCAATATTTTGATACACTCTTTGCAATTTAAAATCACTTTTGCATTCTAATATATTCTAAAATATATAGTTATGATGGCAAAGCTAAAGCATGCATACAATTATTTCTTAAGAAAATCTTACTGAACATAAACAGCATTGTAACTTTTGTTGTGTTATATTCAGTACAAATGTACCTGTTTGAGTTTGACTCTAACCAGCAGAGTATATGTTTCGGACTCAATGAAATAATTGGACTGAAATGGTAAAAACATACTGTTGCCTTTGTTTGTAGCTTGCAGCATAGCTAACTAATTTTTCAAAGCATTTGACTGACTGCACTTCAAATTATGATGAGATTGTAGATTGACAAGCAATTTCAAAGTAGCTTCCCCAGCACTGAAAAGAAGAAAGACGAGATCAACATAGAGGGATGAAAAGAAATCAACATACAGGAAAAGAGATCTAGGGAGAAGAAATGAGACCAGATAAAAGGAGATCAAGAGAGGAAATCACAGCCTGATCTCATGAGAAAACTTAAAAGACTTAAAAAAAAGAATTAGGATGAAGGTCCACACGAAACCCATCCAAAAAACCTCATTGGAACATAAGCAGATTGCATGTAAGCTTCCATTGCTACACATTTGCCAAAATAGTTACGAACTGCCGTGAGAGTGTGTTGGGAAATCAACAGAGGACCAAAGATGAGGAGATGAAAGTAGACGAAGAGAGGAGAGGAGTGAAAGAGAGAGAGATCAACAGTATAGAAGAGAGCAACACAAAGGAGACCCGAGGAGATCAACATACTGTAGGAGGAGAAGAAAAGATTAGATCAAGGGAGAGAAGAAGAGATCAAGAGAGATGAGAGGATCGGCGAGGAGAGGAACGAGAGGCCTTAACGCGTACCCAGAGAAGAGAGGGATTAGAACGCAGCAAAGTAGGTTGAAGGAAAAGGGCTGAATTAGAACAGGACCCTTGAGAAGCAGATCAAGAGGAGGACGAGGGAGCGGTTCGGCGGAGAGATGGGAGGATAGAAGAAAACTGAAATGGAGACATGTTAAGAGGAGATGCAGAAGAAGCGAGAGAGAGGGACACATACGGCACAACAGTAGCCTGGAGCCAGAGAGCGTAAGCAGTGTGTGTTTGCTTACACGTCTCTGAGTGTGTGTGTGTGTGTGTGCATGCATAAACAAGTACTTCGCTTCCCCGCTTGATGGTCTTATCATTACCGAACCATTTTTCATCTACATCGTGAACGCCGGACTTTCGCCCCATTATCTCTTAGGTAATGACAAGGTCAGATTTAAATGCATCGCAACAAGTACGAAGTACATCAACGCGTGTGTATTCGAGTGCGATTCTGTGCGTATCATCGTGGGAGGCTGCAGCCCT
>QVTF01021312.1:50000-67851 GCA_003573665.1 Oxygymnocypris stewartii
AGGAAAAATAAATGCCCATAGTGTTTCTAAGTCACTCGATATTGACTGGTGTATAAAAGCCTGCAGCCTCATGCGTACGGCCAAATCACAGCGGCACTGATCTTCAATACAACAGTTCAAGTCATATTTAAATACCAAAAAGTAAATAAATACATTAGGTAAATTAATAAGATGTTCAGAATGTTTCAGTAAGCAATTCTTCATGATGTTTCTTGACAAATCCGTTATTTCTGCTCTGTGTAAAAGAAAATAAGCCGCCATGTATTCACTGCATATCTTATCAGACTGTCCTTGCATCATGGCATCTCTTAACACAACCAGCAGAGCTTTAGATACATTTTTATGAATGATTTATGCACACTAGAGAATTTCATTTCAGCCTTCCTTATAGGAAAGAACAATAACAAAAGATATCTCTTCTTTAAAATCTCAATTGTTTCTCCCAGACAGATATAAGATTAAAGTCTCCAGCTTTTCTAGATCCTCCAGAGCAGGGGTGTCCAAACTCGGACCTGGAGGGCCGGTGTCCCTGCAGAATTTAGCTCCAACCCTAATTAAACACACCTGAAGCAGATAATCAAGCTCTTACCAGGCATACTAGAAGCTTCCATGCAGGTGTGTTGAGGCAAGTTGGAGCTAAACTCCACAGGACACCGGGATCGAGTTTGGACATACCTGCTCCAGAGCAACGATGTCCAAACCAGGGCCTGCGGGCCAAAGTTGGCCTGTGAGGATCTTTGATTTGGCCTGCAATGCCATATCACAACAAGAGGGGAAGAAAAAAACTAAACAAAACATGCCATTGAAATGGAAGAAAAACTATATGTGAATTTGTTCGATTAAAATATATATATACATACATAGTAACACACAGTGTTCCTGTGGCTCAGTGGTTAGAGCATTGCGTCAGCCGCGCAAAAGGTTGTGGGTTCGATTCACAGGGAACACACATACTGATTAAATATGTATAACCTGAATGCAAGTCGCTTTGGATAAAACTGTCTGCTAAATGCATAAATGTATATATATATGTTTTCTTTTTTTCATATTAAATGTCTTGCATTTTGTGTAAAGGGGTCATGAATTGAGAATTAAAATGCGTTTCAGAACTCAAAACTTCCTCGTTAGTCCAAAAACAGCTTTTATTGAAACCAAAATCAGAAAATGTCTCGTTTCAGATTGTATTACTTTATGACGTAATCGAGCTACGCTTCTGCAGAATCAGATCGACGCCTACTTCTACATCATCACGTCTTTGTGAGTTAGCGTTAGTGAGATGAGATGGAGAGAAGAGCAATGCAGGATCATCGGACTGAAATAACATGCTTTCCAAAGGATCCTAATGCTAGGAAAGTGCTTATTTATTTTTAACTATGTGGATGTCCAAGTAGAGCATTTACTTTTAACTGTGGATTCTTTGGTAAATTATTCACAGGGTTTTCAAACAGACTTTTACTGTAAGATATGGATCAGACAGTAATACCACAACTTAAGTAACTGGTTATGCATCAGTAAATAAAGCCAGTGCCTTAGCGGTCAACTAAACAGTGTTTCTCTTAGTAGCATGAAAATAATAAGTTATTTAAATTGTGATTAAATTATATACATAAAGCATTCAAAGACACTCCCTTTATAATCGCTGGAGCTGACAATCACACAGCACAAGTTTATATTCAATGACATGTTTTGATGTAAAATCATACTGACATAAGTGCACATCAGGAAACATTATTAAATAATAAAAAATGCTGTTCATGACCCCTTTAGCTATTTAAAAAATGTGATACATTTTAATATAATATACACTGTAAAAAAGTTGAGCAAACTTACAAATTTAAGACAACCAGCTTTAGCAGATTTTTTAGTTTTCTCAACTTATTATTTGGAAGATTTTTTTAGTTCTCAACTATTTGTCAAGAAAGAAAATGCAAGAATCTGCTAAAGCTGGTTGCCTTAAATGTTTAAGTCCTCTCAACTTTTGATTTATTACAGCATTGAAAATAAAATAAAAAAGGAGCAAACTAAAAAAGTTTAAGGAAAGCAGCTTCAGCAGATTTTTGAATCAACTTGTTATTTTAGGTTTATACAACAAAAAGTTAAGAGAACTCAAAAATCTCCTAAAAAATACGTTTAAGTATGCAAAATATATATATTTTTTTACAGTTTAGTTGGATATAATGCAGGATTTATTTTCGGTCCACAGCTCTCAATCACATTTGGCCCTTCATATTAAAGAGTTTGGGCACTTCCGCTCTTGAGTCTAAAAAACGTCTCAATAGTGTCTCAAATGGCTTTTGAGATTTGTCAAGACACCAAGTCTGCCATCATAAGATTTCAAAACTTTCTCATCATTGTTTAATAGACATATATATATACCCAAACTCTATGTCCACAACAGTCTTATTTTGCTCTATTTTTCTGTATCATAAAAGGCATTAAGACCAACTTGAAACTTAAATAAATCATAAGCGATAACTTTTTGAATTCTCCTGAACAATAATTGTTTCTCTCGGTTCTCTATTCTTCATTCTTGACTTTGCCCGCATCTTCTTTCAAAGGGTAAAACATTCCAGATTGCTGAATTTTCTTTCCTTTGTCTGGCTGACAGTAACAGCTGAAGCTCTTAATCAACGTTTTTTTCAATGCTTTAACTAAACCTTCTGTAGGTTGCAGCCAATTGAGCTCGCCGTGAAATAGAACGTGAGTGTTGACCAAAACAAAAGCGTAAAAAAGCGAGCAAGCTGGCACCGGACGGGAGGCTGCTTGCCAGCGACAGACAGACTGTGCCATTTCAAAAGGTTACGGCAGACTGCGAGGCACTTACGTTGGGAGACACACAGAAAATTGGAAGAGACTCGTGCATATGCACACACACGCATTACACACGGGAAAAGTGCAACTGGTGGCGTGTCTCCGGGAGGCGGCCTGCTCTGACCCTTTACAGTCGAGTTTCTCGCTTCTCTCTCTCTCTCTCCGGCTTGGCAGGACCCTCCCTGCCTGGTCCCTAATGGGCCAGTGATTGTCCTGACCTTCAGTTCGGTTTAGAGATAGACAGAGCGGCCGCATCAGGAAAGGGTGGGGAAAGTGATGGAACGCAATGCTGAGAAAGTCAAGCTGGGAGAGTAAGATATCAGAGGAACCACATTAAACAACAACAACGGAGGGAGAGTGAGTGAGGGAGGGAGATCGAATGAGAAAAAAAATCACAAGATAAATGTTTTACAGAGATAGTTCGGATCAAAACAGGGTTACACTCTTACAAATAAAGGTGCTTAAAAGGTTCTTCACTGCAATGCCATTGTGGCTCCACAAAGAACCCTTCAGTCAAATAACCACGTCTTACTTACATTTTTATGATCTGAAGAACTTTCTTTCACCACAAAGAAGCTTTTGTGAAACAGAAAGATTCTTCAGATGGTAAAGGTTCTTTATGGAACCATTTACACAAAAATTATTATTCTATGGCATTGTGAAGCACCTTTATGTTTAAGAGTGTACTATAGTTAACTAAACCAAACAAACAGACAGACAGACAGACAGATAGGTTATTGAAATAAAATAAAATAAGTGTTCCTGTGGCTCAGTGGTTAGAGCATTGCGTTAGCAGCGCAAATGTTGTGGGTTTGATTCCCAGGGAACACATACTGACAAAAAAATGTATAACCTGAATGCACTGTAAGTCGCTTTGGATAAAAGCATCTGCTAAATGCATAAATGTTAACTAAAATATTACTTTTTATTATTTCACCTAGAAACTAATATTAAAATAAAAATGGATAAGAACTACAGTATATAGAGCACAGTATATACATTGAATAAAATTATAAACGCAACACTTTTGTTTTTGCCCCATTTTTCATGAGCTGAACTCAAAGATCTAAGACTTTTTCTATGTACACAAAAGGCCTATTTCTCTCAAATATTGTTCACAAATCTGTCTAAATCTGTGTTAGTGAACGAGATAATCATCCACCTCACAGGTGTGTCATATCAAGATGCTGATTAGACAGCATGATTATTGCACAGGTGTGTCTTAGGCTGGACACAATAAAAGACCACTCTAAAATCTGTAACCACACCAGCCCAGGACCTCCACATCCAGCATCTTCACCTCCAAGATCGTCTGAGACCAGTCACCAGGACAGATGCTGGAACAATCGGTTTACATAACCAAACAATTTCTGCACAAACTGTCAGAAAGCGTCTCAAGGAAGCTCATCTGCATGCTCGTCGTCCTCATCAGGGTCTCGACCTGACTGCAGTTCGTCGTCGTAATCGGCTTGAGTGGGTAAATGCTCACATTCAATGGCGTCTGGCACTTTGGAGAGGTGTTCTCTTCACAGATTAATTTTCACTGGTTTTCACTGTACAGGGCAGATGGCAGACTAAAATTAAAGACTAGTTATTTATAACTAAAATTAAAATTAAAAAGGAAAAAGTAACGATTAAACTGATTCAAAATGTTAACATAAACTATAATAGTATCTCAATTATAGAAAAATATCACTGTCCCACATAAATATTGGCCTGTTTTTAATGGTCTTTCTGTGTGTTTACATGGCTTTCTTGTATTTGCAGTCCTTTACAGATGATGAATGCCGGTGTGTTGAAACCTGCTAGAAAAATAAACCGTTTTCTCCACTCCACAAGTGTAAAATCACCGTTTACTCTCCCTCATATCATTCCGAACCCATATAGACCCAAACATCTTAATTTTTTTATTTGCATGTCACATAAAGCTATATGGCTTCTGAAGACTCACAATATATGATATGATGCTTTTTTGCCCTTGACAGCTCCATTTCTTATTCACTTTTTTATTATATGGAAAATATCAGCCAGGATATCCTTCAAAAGTCACATTTTGCACCTAGGTCTAGTTTTGGAACAACATGAAAGCGAGCAAATAATGCAAATGTCATTTTTGGGTGAACTATATGCTGATGCGAGAACATATCGTATTCCTGACGGAAAGAAGAGCCCGGCGGATGGGCAGCAGAGATTTGCAGAGATGGCAAAGATAATGCACCAAAAATGAGACGATGTGGTATGAAAAACAATAATATCAAGTGGCCTGTAAATACAGAAGCAATCACCTGAGGCTGGGACAGACAGAAGAGAATACAGACAGAGAAATACACTCAACTTTATTTAATGAAACATTTCACAGCAGGAAGCTTATCACAAAATATGTGAAGCATTTCACACACAAACACACAAACATGACGTGAGAGAGTATAGGAATAAGAGAAAGCAATGGAGAAGGAGAGAAAGTAAAAAGAGAACCTCATCATGATGACTGAGAGCAGAAATCAGCGGAGGAGATGCAGTCCTGAGTGGAATCGGAGCAGACATTTACCTAATGTAATGGAATTCAATTTGCAAGTGTGCCTCAGGTGATCAGTCATTCCACAAGAAACCGTTTTGATCATTGCAAGCAAACATAAAAAAGAAATGTTTTTCTACACAGAGGACCAGATTTGATTCTTCAGACTGAAACTACAAATTGCCAAACCTCACTAACAGAAGTTATGAGTGAATTAAATTGAATGGGATCTAATAAATCATTGCGTTTTGACAGACAGAATTATAAAATGTTTAACTTCATGACTTGAATCCTGGGATGCATTTAAACAGCATTAAAATAGTTTTTGGTAACACTTTATTTCGATGGTCCACTTTAGACATTCTACTAACGGTAAGTAACTTTGCAACATTAGAGTACTGTCTGCTTAATATCTTCAACACTTTATTTTGATGAGTTCACAACATTCAACATGACTATGAGAAACTTTGCAAGTACATGTCAACTTATTCTACTAACCCTAAACCTACCCGAACAGCCTACTCAGTAGAAATGTAGTTACAAAGTTACTTCTAGTTTGGAGAATGTCTAAAGTGGACTATAAAAATAAAGTGTAACCGAGTTTTTAAACAGAATTGAAAGAGTTAGCATGCTGTACATTGTTGATTTATTATGTCATTATAAAGCAACTCAATGTTCCTACGTTACTAGTTCTAAAGTGACATTTTCTAATTAGTAACAGTGGCTTGGGCTCAGTTGTTAAACTTTAATTATTATTTTTTTTGTTGGGTACTAGGGTCTATTTTTATTTGCCTTCTAAACTGGTTTCAAGCATTTAAGCTTAAGTGTTGAGACCAAAAGGTCTAATAATAAAATAAAGAGAAACATATTCTTGGTCAAGTGTGCCCAAGCCACTGACTGGCAGTGTATGAACCTTTAACAATATACCTGGACAAGAGCGTGTCATTCTTCAACTCCCATCATCTAGCCTCAAGTTAATAAAAGTGAAGTGTCTGTGAGGAGACAAGAACAGAGCAGCGAGGGAAACTGAGAGAGGAGAGGTAGATAAAGCATGCTCTTCTTGCTGAACGGAGAAGGATCACAGAGGAAGAGAGGAGGAGGACACGAGGGTAAGAGAGAGAAGATAAAACTAGTAAGAAGAGAGGAAGAGGGGGAGGTCTCAGGGAGTAAAGTGACTAATGGTCGACACAGCGCTTGGTTTTGCCTGTTAAACAGTCCTGTCATGGAGGCTTGGATTAGGGTGCAAAATTGTGAAGGAAACAGAGAGAGAAGAGGAGAGAGAGAGAACAGAAGGGTTGTTATACATTTTTCATTACGTATCCAGGCCCAAAACCACATCAAAGAGTTTAGAAGAGAGAGAGAGAGATGGCAGTGAGTGGGTACAGTATGTTCTGCTTAACCTCAGAGTCATATGCTAGCCTTGTGGATGTGGTGTGTGTGGTGTGTGTGGATGTGTGTGTGTGGTGTGTGGATGTGTGTGTGTGCGTGTGTGTGCGTGCGTGTGTGTGGATGTGTGTGTGTGTGTGTGGATGTGTGTGTGTGTGTGTGTGTGTGTGTGTGTGTGTTGTGTGTGTGTGTGTGTGTGCGCATGTCTCCTGTGTGTTTGCCTTGCCTTCTGTCTGTAGCTTATACAATCTTAAACTCACTGGACTTTAAATTTACTGCAGATGGCAAAAACATCTATATATATAATATGCACATATACACTGTATATATCAATTTATGAATAATTACATTTTATTAATAAGTCATCTATCTGTCTGTCCGTCCGTCTGTCCGTCCGTCTATCGATCTATCTGTTTTTTTGATTTAGTTTTAAGTTAACTATATCTAACACTTTTCTCTATATACACCAAAAACATTTGAATAAGTAGTAAAGCATAAATAATTTTATTTTAGATATTAATTGTAAACTCTCTCTCATTCCCTAAACTCATAAAAAACAAACATTTTCGAATAACTATGTGTGAATTTCCTTCATTTATATTCATGGAAGAGTTGAAAGGAAAATCAGCCAGCAAATGTCCAACATAAAGTACACGTGAACACATTAAATACAGTTTGAAAAACATCCCAGAAACCTTAAGAAGTTGATTAAAACAACGCCGAGAGAATCTGGACAAAGAAGCTCAGATATTAAAATTCTATTGCTTAAGATTGTTTGCTCACTGTATAATTCCCACACTTACATTCATTTCATTTTGAATCTTTTGAGAGAGCGAGAGAGAGTGAAAGATGGTGCTCGACCTCCCAGAGGCAAAGTGTAGCAAGCTGCTAAAATACAATTTTTAAACAAGTAGTCATCGCCCTCGCTCGCAATCTTTCTTTCACTCTGCTGTGAGTCAACATGAAGTGGCATTCCCTCCTCATAGTAGTGGCATAGCTGTTGGACCGATTCATACTATCATCCTCTAACCCACTCAGTGACTTAGTGTTGATGTGTGTGTGTGTGTGTGTGTGTGTGTGTGTGTGTGTGTAACAGTGAGTCAGTGCTGTCTTTAATCTGTGTCCAGTGACCAGCCCTCTGTATCGGTTAACATCCTGACATTAAAAACACAGGCAGCATCCAAAATCTTCTCCACACTCTGAAAACAAGCCTCAATTTATGTTCACACGTTTAATTTCTGCTCGATTTATATAATCAGTTAGCATAATGTGCGTTGACGGAGCAATGAATCATTTGGTAAGCGGTCTTGGCTGGGAGTCCGTGCTCGAGAGAGCATTAGAGAGAGCTTGTCCAAGCTCAACGAGACGCCCATCTGAATCCGAAAGAGTGGCCAGAAGATGAAGAAATTGAAAAAAAAAAGGGACGCATTTAGGGTAGAGGGAGGTCTTTTGAAAGAGCAGTGCACTGAGATGACCCCCAAAAAGTAACTTTGCTGAAGAATCTAACAGCACGACTTCTGAGGTTCTTCCTGCCAACTACACTAAATGTAAAGCTCAAACTGTGAGAGCGTAGTGCTAAAAGATCTCTCAGGGGTTAGCAATGAAAAGTTTTAGAGATGCATTTAACCTTGAGCCTGTAGTTAGTCGAGTGGTTATTGCTTTAGATAAAAGTATTGCTCAAACTGAATATTGCCATTTATGAGCAACATGTAAATCATGGCTGCATGTTACCATGTGACGCTACATATAGAGGCAATCTCATGATATACTTTACATATCTACATATACAGGAAATAATGCATAAAACATGATGTTGAGATAATACATAATTGATAGAGATGATTGAGATAATCATAACATTAAACCAGGATTAACATTTCCATGTTGTAACTCTGTAATTTGGATGGACGGATGGATGGATAGATAGATGGATGGAAAGACAGAATTTTAGGAAGAGCAATAGATAGTTTTTGTGACCTGCTTAATGTGTTCACAGAAAGTAAACTCAAATGGCAGAAAGAGAAATCCTATTTGATTTCTTTATTTTACAAAAGCACAATGTTTTGTTTTCTTTGGGAGTCTACACAAATAAAAGTAGACCTTTTACAGTGATGCATTAATGAGACAATAAATGACGGAGTGTTTTAAGTTGATTCTACTGGTATAAGGAAACAGTTGAAGTGATCGCGCGCGCAGGCGCACGCACGCACGCACACACACACACACACACACACACACACCTGTTCCAGCATTGCTAAATTGACAGCACAGTTGGTACTTACAGTGATAATACCGAGTGCGCCCACTTCTGTGTCACTGTTGGAACACGACTTAAGTACAAAGCCTATAATTTACATAATAAATAACAGTTTTGCATTCAGATACATCGCAAATATGGAAATATTATAGAATATTTGGATTTGTGCCAAATGAGAGAGGTAGGATACACAAGCAAAAAGCTCAATTTCGCAAACAGTTGTGTGCTCAAGCATTTAAAGTATTCTCCTTTGTCAGTCAATGTGAGGGACGCGTTCAGAATCAGCACATGGTCACTGTCTTTGTTTTCTTTGTTTTCAAGTGCGCAACTCACAGCATTCGCTGTTCTTCTGCTGGCGGTTATCAAACAGTGTTGCATTACTGCGGGCGCCCCCTTCTGGATTGAGGATGAATTGCCTGTATTCATCGTAAGGCCTCATGCACCGAACCGAAAGGTCCGTAATGTGACGGTTCGGTACGAATACATGTATCACAGATAGATAGATACATTTAGATGTTTAGCAGACATTTTTATCCAAAGCAACTTACAGTGCATTATGCTACGCATTTTTTTTTTTATCAGTATGTGTGGTCTCTGGGAATTGAACCTACAAACTTTTGCACGTCTAACGCAATGCTCTACCACTGAGCCACAGGAACTCGATAGATAGATAGATAGATAGATAGCTAGATAGTAGATAGATAGATAGATAGATAGATAGATAGATAGATAGATAGCATAGATAGATAGATAGATAGATAGATAGATAGATAGATAGATAGATAGATAGATAGATAGATAGTAGCCACAGTTTTGAGATGTCTTCCTCACATTAAACTGGGATTGGAGACATTTCTTTTGACAGTTAACAAAGTACACACACCAGCTTTAAAATAATGTCTATTTACAACACTAAGTACTCCAAGTTTGTTTCTAAAGCAGTTCCAAAAATCTCAAAAGAGTGTCACTGCTGACGAAGCAGAACATAACAGCGCACGATTCATTAAGCAGTGCTAAATTCTTTAAGACACAATACACTTGGGAAAACTCGCTGGAAAAATGCTCGAATAAGTATTTCACACAGGAAACGTTTCTATAAACACGCGCTCCAGATCTTGTGTATTCTGGAAAGGTTGTAAGGGTTTAAATGTCACAGACATGATGTGGCATTTCTGTAAGTCAAGCCAAAGGAAGATTCAGGCCAGGATACATGGGGAAACGAAAAGCACGGCTTGGTCTCAAAACAACAACGAAGCACGGACACATCGTTTGTCAATAAGATGTCAGATCACTGAGCTCAGGAGGAGAAAAACAGCAGCCCACATCTACCGAGCGTTCGGCTCGACTGCGCTGGAGAGATCTTGCAGACTATTTGGGCATCGGCCAGGACTTTAATGAAGTTACGCTTCCCCAGTGATTATGTTGCGGCCCTTATTGTTAATGAGCCTATTCATAAGACTGACGTTAAAAAACAGCAGATCCAGCATCATGTGGTCACGCTGCACTGCTCTAACTTACATAAGCGTAGGTCATGAGTTATACCATCTTCGGTTACTTTTATCTGCTGGCATTAGTGCCTTCTATCACATGACATGCAGCAAGTTATGATATCATCACATATACTGCATAAAACATCAGCAAGCGCAACAAAATCACACACGCAGTTAAACCCGCCTCCAAACCATGCCTAGTTATTAACTGTTCATCTTGCTCGGCACACGCTGTTTGCTTTCATACTGGATTCGATGCAAAGGTACACAGAGCAGAAGAAGAGTCAACATCATCAAAGGACAGCGACTGCACTCACTCTAATCTTGGATTTCTATTTCTGCTTAAGGACCTGCCTCTCATTAGGCGCCGTGCTGCACGCTGAGGGAACCGTCTTTGGCTTGAAAGTAGTCTGTACCTAAAGAACTATCTGCCTGGAAAGTAGCCACAAGAGATAACAAAGGAATCACACACACTTTATATTCCAACACACACTCAAATGCATGCATAAAAATGCGCACATAATCAGGAGCATAGGAATGATCTGAAAAATGGGCAGGAGAATGATCTCAGAAGCTTGGCTCATGAATATTAATAAGGTGAAGTTTGGCCAGGCAAGTAGCCGCTATATTTAATAGGATATGATTATTTGTATGTGTGGTCAGCCCATTGATGCATCTGCTCAAAATAGTTCACACAGAAATTACAATTTACATTTAATCTATATTATAATTTATAATTATAAATATTTTTTTGCACAATTATCATAATATTTAAAGAGTTTCTGATTGGGATTAAATTTAATGTTAGGTCAACTATGCAAAACAATAACTTTAAAATGAACAGTTTAACCATATTCCCCCCCCACCCAAAAAAAATACTAAACAAATAAAAACTCACTTTCAGGCCATCCAAAAAGTGTTTGTTTCTTCATCAGATTTGGAGAAATGTAGCATTACATCAGTGTCTCAGCAATGGATGCTCTGCAGTGAATGGGTGCCGTCAGAATGAGAGTCCAAACAGTTGATAAAAACATCACAATAATCCACACCACTCCATAAAGTGTCATGTTTTGAAGTGAAACGCTGCATGTTAGTAATAAACGAATCCATCTTTAAGATGTTTTTAAATTCAAACCATTGCTTCTAATGAGTCCTCTATCCATTACATTGCTTTCTTTAATTGATTAGTTGAGTCAGGAGAGAAAAATGCACAGATCAATCACCGTTTACAAGTGAAAACTGTCCAAAACAGTTCTAAACAACTATGTCGGTATGGTTGTGATGTGAGAGACAGGAGGAGATGGATTTTTCACTGGAGGGAGTGTTATTATGGATTATGGACTTGTTGGTATTTTGGGCAGAAGTGAAGGTTTAAATGCCTCAATCGTGAATTTGTTTCTTACAAACATGCAGCTTTTTACCTCACAAGAAGTGGACTGGATGCTGTCTGGATTACTTGTGGATTATTGTGATGTTTTTATCAGCTTTTTGGACTCTCATTCTGACGGCACCCATTCACTGCAGAGCATCCATTGACTCTCATTCTGACGGCACCCATTCACTGCATAGCATCCATTGCTGAGACACTGATGCAATGATGCATTTCTCCAAATCTGCTGAAGAAGCAAACTCATCCTAATCTTGGATGATAACACTTGTACATTTTAAGTACATTTTTTGCAATGTATTTATTTATTAATTTTAGTGTGTGTGTGTTTCGGGTGTGGGCGAACTATTCCTTTAATGTCGTCTTTTTAAGCAGCTGGCTAAATATTCAGTTTCATCCCAATCGTAACTCTTAAAATATATAACGACTTTGCAAAAATATATAAATTATACATTTAGATTCAATTAAATCATAATTTGACATAATACATGCATATAGAATCAAATATAAGATACGACTATAAACATAAAATACATTATAAATTGCATTTGAAAGGCTGCATATTGATAGCCGAAATCAATACATGGATTGGTATGAGTGAACATTATCAAACAGTTAATGGTTGCTAGGCAGCAGTAAATAGCATACTAATTTAGTTAAGTATGGTAGACAAGTGGTGTTAGGGAATACAGGCAGACATAATATATTCTCTTTCTTTTATATCAAATAAAGACACCATTATGCTAATGATGTCATCTAAAATGTAATTTCACTCTTTAATGGTGACTATCCTCATTTCATTCGGTCTTTCTTATTTCTCTCACACACACACACACGCACACGCACACGCACACACACACACACACACACACACACACACCACACACACACACACACTAAATGAATGTGATGACTCACTCTGTTTATAACTCTTGGCATTGGGTGTTAAAACAATGGATTTGAAAAACAATAAATTAAAAACATTTTATCTAAGCACATAGACCGGGGACAGCTGTATCTATCATGCTTTCAAAACCCCAAAGAATAACCCCTTGACCAAAATACAAAGATGCACAAAGTGGTTTTTGGTTATAAGATATTTTCCAATCGAAGCTGTTTAGTTCTTTCTGAATCTATTAGACTGTGACAGTATTTACAACAATTTCTGAGTGAAACATGAGTAAAGAGGAAGAACAAATACGGTAGGACTTGCATTTCATGGCAGAATGCAGCAAGAACTGAATGCTTTCTCTATCTGAAACTCTGCTGCCACCTAATTAAACATATGAAGAAGCTGAAGGTCGAGATTACTCTCAGAGCATCTTCACATCCCTTGTAACAGTGCTTTTTCAGATCTGTGCAACCTCTCAGTTAACCCCAATATGAACATGTTGCTCCAAACCTATATGACGTTTCTGTTAAAACAATAAAGAAGGCATTTAGTAGAAGGTTTGGGGAGGAACTAAAACTGGATCCCATTGATTTTTATTTAAAACCAGTTGTGAAAGCAGGACCATTATGGAACAAAATAAGCCTAATTATGCAATAAAAATATGTGCAATAACCTTATATGTATTTGATACCGCCCTACATCTATTCCTATTCTATTTTATAGAATTGTTTTTTTTAATACATATATTATTCACATCTTATTTTTTTATGATCAGTGTGTTATTGTTGCTTTCTCTGTGTACTGGGAGCTTGTGACACCAAAACACATTCCTTGTATGTGCAAACACGGCAATAAAGCTCTGACTTATAAAGAAATTAAATACATTTTGGGTGATTATGTTTTACCAGATACCAAATTACACTAAAAAGTCTCTATATGCTACTGTGCTTTAAAGACTACATGTAAATGTTATTGTCGGACCTCTCCATACAGTATTTCTACCAAACATGCAGACACACTGCTACGCCTGATAATTGAGTTTATCTCTCATCCATGGAGTCTGTATTAGAAACAACCCCATCTCCTGAGCCCCAATGTTTGGCTAATGGTGGGATAAATTATCCGAGTGAAAATCGACTGCACTAGTTTATTAAACACGACGGTCAATTACAAACGGTCCTGATGTTGGGATCTAGCGGACGTGCTTTTATAACAGCGTAAAATCAATGTGAGTCCAAGCTCATTTCTCTTTGCTGTCAACACGAGGTTTTGTGAAATCACTGTTTTGTACAGACTAATGATATATTCGGTTATCAGTACATGGTTTATACTAATATTTATTGGAAACACAATTTAAAATCCGACTAATCTAAGTGAAACACAAAATCTTTCCCTACACAGGTGGTCATGAAATCTAAGATTGAGACCAAAACCAGTGAAAATGTCATGATTTCTAATGCCGGCAGCAAAAATGATTAGCTATTGAACGCTCTTCTTTTATGAAAATTAGGAATGATAAAATGAAACCATAGCCTTCAAGCATTTCCCAGAATAAACATTGCTGCGTATTTTTAAGCAATTATTAGAGTAAACAATCAGTGATAATGAACGATGAAACCAATTAAGAGCACTAAGTGTTTTCCTCGTTTTCTTGTCAATATTGTTGTTTATTTAATAATCATTACAATAAACAGCAGAAGGTCTATCAGACAGCATTTGCACTGCAAGGCATACAGATCTTCATTCTCTCAGCTAACTGACGTGGTGTTTAAAGAGATTTCAATTCAATATTTGGCTAATTATATGAACTATGCCTTTATGACCATGACGTGTATATAGTACAGTTCAAAATCAAAAGTGACAGTTAAATAATTTATAATCAGTGTTGAGCAGTGACCGGTTGCATGTAACAGAATTACAAAATAACTGTAACTGTAATCTGTTACTGAGAAAATATGTGTAGTTAAATTACAGTTTCTTCATTAAAAATGAACGATAGCAAAGAGGATTATTTTCACACATATACAGATTTGATTGATTTCTTTCATGAATTGCATTAACTGCTTTAAAATATGAGACACCGGTGTTTCAGGAGTTTAGGATGCATGCGTGTTTGATAACCGTTTTATTTCATATTTGGGTTTATGTACAGCATATGCTTTATTTTTTAAGATTGACTGTTTTTTTACATGTCATTTTTTCCTTTCATATCTATGCAAAGATTTGATTTCAGAAACAGTATCATAGCTAGGGGCGTCATGCACTCGTTATTTTTGAGGGGGCACTAGTGGTGGGGGGGGGGGGTGTTAGGGTATTTTTGAGGGGGCACTATTGGGGGGGGGGGGGGGTACAGATTATGCTGATCTATAGTGGGCGATGGTCAGTAACCTAATAATATAAAAAAAAAACGTCTGTTTATGGGTCATGACATACGACTGACTTTATATTTCATGTGAAGTTAATGTGAATAAATACATTGCAAGTTAGGTTATAATCATAACAATTTCATTGTACAGAAAGAGAGCCAAGAACAGTTACACTGACAGTCTAGTTTAAGCACTCTCCAAATCACGTGCTCCTCACTTTGAACGGGCTTTGATCAAAGCTATTAAACTATATCTTGTTATGATTTGAAATCTTTAACCTCAGAATGACCTCAGAGTGAAAAGAGCTGCTAAAGTCTGCGCTTTAACATGACATTATTATGATCTTAACTCGAGTGATGAAGTCTGATAGTAATTAGTGTTGCGTTCTACTGTAAGGTTCACCCTGCTTGCTTTAAATGATTAAAAAAAGATTAACAGTTGAAAACATAATCAAATCAGATGTATTACATTACTTTAATAAAGTAACAGAGATAGTTAAACAACTTCTTACATTTTAAACAGGGTAATTTGTAATATTTAACACATTAGATTTCCAAAGTAACCTTCCCAACACTGTTTGTAGAAGTACCTTATGCTGTTCTTTTGAACGTTTTATTCATCAAAGCATCCTCAAACACGACTTTAGTACTGACTTCGCCGTACTTTTGATGTGTCTCCTGCATGATGCTCGTGATTATATAGGACATTCAAAACCCTGATGTTGGTTTAACAAAATAATCACTTTAAGTGAACCGAAATAAAACTCGGCCTGGAAAATATTTCTCTCTCTCAATGTTCACTCCTGCTATTCACTCTCAGCCATGGTGTTTGATCCAGTGTAGGACTCGTCTATCTTGCACTTCTCTTTGTTCCCACTGCTGCGAATCCTTCGCTGTCATTTCACTTTCCTTCATTTAATACGGAGCCTTATCTTAGTGTTTCTACCTCTCCTTCCTCGTCACGTCATCAAATATATCTGCGGTGGAGACGAGGCTGTCTGACTTCAAACACGCGCTCCCTATCCTTTATTCTTCTGCGAGGCATGCTCGGTCCGTCTTTTCTTGAGGAGAGCATTCTTTCTTTCTCTCTCTTTTCATTTGGCTCAGGGAGCATTTGGTGTGATCTGCACATAATCTTATTACAGAATGAAAGTGAGAACCTCTGTCTATTATGCATGAAGACCATTTTGCTTGAACCATTTAGCTCACAGGTACAGTGTGTCCTACGGATCTCTCAAACAAGACTAAATTATGAATGTGGACGCCATGTATTTTTTCTTCTTCCTTTTCGGAAGGCTTTGATAAAACGGCAGCGAGCATGTACAGCCTCGTGCATCAGGGTAGGCTATAACATCCACCCAAAATGACATTTAAAAAACCTGTGCTCCATTAAAAAGCCTGCAGTGGAGCAAGAAAGTTAAAGCTAAAAATGAACATTTTTGCTATCATTTATTTCCTGGGAGGAATCCTGAAGACTGGTGCAAGGCATTTTTCTTCATGGATGAATAACGAAGGGGAAAATCCAGTTTCAAGCTTCTAACAAGACACAAAAACATCATAAAACTAGTCAGTATGACCTGTGTGCTGTTCCAAGAAGAGAAACAGATCAAACGATCTGAGATAAGCCAAATGTTCTTTTAAATCAGATCTTTAAATGAATCTTTTGATTAATCAGAGTATGTTCAGCTCGCTCGCTGGAGAAGGGGAGATTGTCAACGAATAACAACATACATTTCAGTCTTTTTCCTCACACAAACACATTGTATGTCTTCCAAAGACTTATGATTTAGTCATATTTGACCTGTTATGATACTTTTAAGCTTAAAAGCCTCATTTTCAATTTACTGAACTATGAAGTGCACACATGTAAATTACATTTAAAACTTTGGGTTGGTACATTATTTTTACAGCAAGGATAAATTAAATTGATCAAAAGTGAAACAAATTTCTGATAATTTTATGCTGTTTTTTTATTTAATTTTGTTTGTTTTTTTACTTAAAAGCCTCCGATTTTTAGGAAAATGGGAAATTGATTGCAATTGTATGGAGAAGATCGACAAACACAGTCTTGAAGATGTTACCAAATGATGACACAGTTTGTCTTATTTCACTCACAGACATCGATTTGCTGCAGCAAAGCAGTTTTTGGCGATATGAGTGATAGCAACCATTGGCAATGCAACAATTTAATCAGAATGCAACTCAGCTCAGCTATATACAGTTGCATACTGCAGTAGTGGGAACGTCTTCTGGCAACTCAAAGTCAGTGTGAACACTTCCTTAGACGGATCAAGATAGAGAGATGTTGAACTGATGCAACATCGCAAGCTTTCGTGACAGAGATGCACCTCAGAAGACCTGCAGAACGAGGCTCTGAGATCTGGGCGAGGAGGTGTGAGAAAACGTTTTGCGCAAAGGCCGTGAGATGATTTAAAAAAGCCGTCTGGTCCACCTCTTCTGCTGGAGGGGGAGCAGGTGGTTATGAAAGCAGTGTAAACCCTGTAATGATAATCACCACCATGACCACAGCTCCACTTCAAAAGGAGAGAGCAGCTTGGCTATCATTGATACCGGAGGAGAGTAGCCTGCAGCAGGAGAGAGAGAGAGAGAGAGAGAGAGAGAGAGAGAGAGAGAGAGAGAGAGAGAGAGAGAGAGAGAGAGAGAGAGAGAGGAGAGATAGAGAGAGGAGACAGACTCCACTATAGAAAGATCGATGGCTCTCTTCTTCTCTCTCTCTCTCTCTCTCTC
>QVTF01021313.1:0-64664 GCA_003573665.1 Oxygymnocypris stewartii
AATTACATTATGAGCTCCATCACCCTCTTCAGCCATTTTAGGACGTTTAAGCGGTGCTCGCCTAGCAACCGCAAGCCTCTTCAGATGGTGCGGCATCTCCCTGGCAACCTGCCTGGCAGGGGTCACTGCAGTCAGGCTTCTGTGAACCCCCCCAACTCCTCTCCCATGCATCGGGGCGAGTGTGCATTTAGAGCACGTGTGCTGTGGTGTGGAGGAGGTGTGTATGTATGTGTGTGTTTGGAGCAGCAGAGTGGGGAAGCGTGAGTGTTTGTGGAGCTCAGGGAGGATAAACGGAGACGGTCATGCCTGTCAAAGGGATCAGTCTCTTGGGCTGCAGGAAGAGGAGAAGCCCTTACTCAGGTACATCCAGTGAGGGAGTGAATGGGAGCATGTGCTTGCTTTAATTATTATGGCTCATAACTTAACTGAGTACTTAACTTAACTGAGTAGTACTGAGGCTGTGTGTTAAGAATTATTTACTTTTTCAAAGATAAATTAATACAAAAGTGTAAAGTGTTGTTTGTTTGTGTTAAAGTAAAATCGTTTGTCTGTGTCTATACATGTTATTACATATTATGCATTATAGTTAGATATATTGCAATTATATATATGTTTTATTTATTTTATTTTGCCTTAACTTGCTTAGTTTTTTTATGATTATTATCTTTTTGCAGCCATGTTATAATACATCATAGTATTTTGCAATATGTTATTTAAAATATGTAAACCGTTCTTCATGCTGCCCTGCAGAAGTGAATTTGTGCACCTCACCGAGTCTCTGACTCCTCCTCTTCTTTGTCCATGACTCCTCCCCTGACTCTTGATTGACAGCTGATTCCTCACGGTGCATTTCTGTGAAGTACAAATTAGGTGCCACTTTTCTCTCTGGGGCAGAACAAAATGACCAAAAAAGGTCAAGACTATCAGACCTCCACTAGCAGTCGAAAAATCATTTCTGTTGTTTGTTTGAGTATGTTGGAGAGATATGTTAGTCAAGTTTATTTTCTTGACCTATACAGGCCTTTTTTTAAACAATGGTTAGGCAGAATTGGCAGGCAGCTGTGGAGGGTTTATGAAGAATCTTTTGTGTGGTAGGCTAATTCAACTGCATTCCACATCGAGAGGTTTTACTCAGTCATCCTTAAACACACAAACTGGATAGATACCCCTCCTCCTCCTCCTCCTCCTCCTCCAGCATTACTTGTGTTTCCTCACACACACATGAGCGTTCCGGCAGTGTTCATTATCAGGTTTGTATGTCCAGCTGGGTCTCCAAAAGAGTGTTAGATTTGCTCAAATTTAATTTGATTTTTTTTATTTCTGCAGGAAATAAATAACAGAATTGACACAAGATGAATTATGAATTATTACTACTACTACTACTTCTATCTGACATTTTATTTATTTATTTTTTAATTATTTTGATCGTATTATTGTACTAGTATTATTTTTTTATTTATTTTTTATTCTGACTCCTGACTGGTGTAATTTGGAGGGCTGTTTGCAGTTAAATAAAATGAAGAAGACATAATTGTGGTGGCAGACAAATTAATACAACATACATTTTTTAAAGAGTTTATCAACATTAAAATAGTAATGTATGTAGTCACAAATTAAGAGACCCTTCTTCTGACAAAATCCAGTGTCCAAGATGCATTGTAACAGGTGTAAACAGCGATCTGTGTGGCTACTTATCATTGGATCACTTGAAACGAATGTTATAGCAGGTTAGGGCCTATATGATTTCATATATATATTACTATTGTAGACCTTAAGGCATTTAATGAGATAACAATGACCAGATTGGTTGTAAATTGTTTTAAAAGGGCGCTCACTAATTAGCATGAGAACAATATGTATGTTTTTTCAAATAACACAAGAAAGAAAAATTATTATGTTTAGAATTAATTGATAAATCAGGTTTTATGCTTAATTTTATTTTACTTGGCTAATTAGTCTATTTTGTTTCTTTTCTCTCCTTCAATGCTCGCTGTTCCTGACCTCTGTGTGCATTTTCCCTGCTCCAGGTAAGTCATACAGTCTTTATTCATTATAGAACATATGAAAAGAAAAAAATATAAATCTTTCCATTCTTAAAACGCAATTTTGTTAAGTGGACTTTTATGACTTTAACTATCAAATCTTGTTAATGACGTACTGTAAACGAAGGACTATTGACTATATTTCACGGAGTCTTAAAGGTGGAGATATTTAGCAGTACTTCACTTGCTCACCCATTGGGTCCTCTGCAGTCAATGGGTGCCGTCAGAATGAGAGTCCAAACAGCTGATTAAAAGCATTACAATAATCCATATGAGTCCAGTCCAATTAATATTAATATGGTGTTTTGACGTTAAATTGACCTATCGGTAAGCCCTCCCATCGAACGTTGATGAGCCAATAGCAGTCGAGTATCAGTTGTAGGGGTCGACCGATATGTGTTTTTCAGGGCCGATGCCGATACCAATTATTACAGATCAAGTAGACCGATAACCGAAATTTTGAACCGATATACATGTCTGGTGTAAAAATGAAAATGAATGCCAAAATTAATAATAAATAATAAATAACAAGAGCTCTGACAAAAACGTTCTTTAAATGCTTTTAAACATGTCTTTAATTCTGAAAACTGTTAATAACAACATTAAATAAACAGTAATATTAATAATAACATAAGTGCAGGGATCACCCAGAAGCATTCTGTAAACATTTTGTAAAACTTAAAGTAAACGTATTTAGCGTATTGTGGGATTATTCTCAACAAAAGTTGTAATAATTGTTGTAGTTGTATTACGTATATTCTACTGCACCACAGTAATATATTCGGCTAAACCGAACGTATATTTTGACAGGTTATAATTGTTACATTTATATAGCGCTTTTCTAGACACTCAAAGCGCTTTACATAGTAAGGGGGGTACATAGTATCTCCTCATCCACCACCAATCCTGGATGGCCTGAGGGTGAGTATATTTGATGCTGATGAAGATTTTGTGTGCCAAAGCAAGCACAGAGAGAGGGATAGTGACTGATGCCACTGATGTAATAAAAGGCTGGCTCTACTAACATATCACATGACATGATCCATGATCCACTGCTCTGTATGGGTGTAACACAGGAAATTAGCCCTTATTCCTGGACCTCATGGGTCACGGTGTGCACGATGAGGCCTGCTCTCCATGAGTGACTGTCTGTGCTGTCAGGGTGGTTGATTTACACCCTGGTGTTAAACCCGAGAGCGGGGTCAGAGTAGAAGGATGGGAATGTTCAAGAAACTGGCTGTGGAATGGGAAAATGTCCACAGGGTTGGGACTGTGTGTGTGGGAGATAAATGTCTTTAAAGGACCTTGCAGTTTGTCTAGCCATTATTACTGGTGTTTAATCGGCCAATCTAATAATTTTTTCCTTGAGGAATGTGAGGTTGGATGTGAAATGATCCAGGTATGAGGTCATTATGAGAAAGTGAAGCTTATGCCCCTGTGTGTGTATATGTGTGAAAACCTTTGGGCTTGTTTCATTCTCTGTTTCGTCTCATGGGTTATTAACTCTCATATATTACTGTTCACATTATTACTCCTTGTTCTTGCCTGAGGAGAGAGAAAACTATCCACCTTTGTTCATAGTTTCACTCTGCTTTCCTTTCTTCCACCTTTCTCGTTCCTTTTTCAAACTATATTTATTTGCTTTACTGTCCAATGGGAATTAAGGGATGGGAATAGAAAACATTTTTTCATATATATTCCCCCTGTTCTGTTGGTAAGACCACCAAACCAGTAACATGCTCCTGTGAAATCAAATGCATATCGCGTAGCATTTATGACATTACATGTGATATATGTGCTCTACTATTCAACGTTTGGGGCAGGTACGTTTTTTTTTATGTTTTTTGAAAGTCCCTTATGCCCAATATATGTTGCATTTAATTGATCAAAACACAGTAAAAAAGTAATATGCTTGCTTAGATAACTTGAAAATTACTGATTTCTATATACATTTTTATATTGAAGTAATTTATTCCTGTGATGGCAAAGTTGAATTTGAAATCATTCTAATATGCTGATTTGGTCTTCAAAAATATTTTTCAGTATTATCAGTTGTGCTTTCTATTTTTGATGCATTGTTCAGGATTCTTTGTTGATTAGCAAGTTGTAAAAAAACAGCATTTATTTGAAATAGGCATCTTTTGCAACGTTATACTGTCACTTTTGAATTTTGAATGTATCCTTGCTTAAAAATAAAAGTACAACCTCCAAAATATTAATGGTGTATACAATATTTATATATTTAATGATATAAAATTTAGTTGTAAGAAACACAATCAGTATTTTTGATCATGGGATTACTTATGTTTTATATATTCAACAAAGTAATGTGAGAGAGATTTGAAAAAAAAATCGACATTTCAAAAATCGAAAGTTCTTTGCTGCAATGAATGTGGCTTTTCATACAAACATAAGAGTGTGCAATGTAGTGAGAAACTTAATGAACCAAACATTTTTCTCAGCAGTCCTGCTCTCACAGCTCTCACAGCTCAGATAAGGACCTGTCTGCCTAAAGCATCTGTGTTTGAATGTTTATAGGAGATATATCATGAAAAACAGGATTCAGTTGCTATGGAGGCACAACCTCCTGGGCCTAGGAGAGAGGAGGCCCACCCATAAAAATGTTGTCACATAAAATCTGTGTTAACCTATAATTTACATATTGTCTTAAAGGTACAGTAGGCAAGCACAAATAGCCTGATTAATTACAAGGGTCAGATAAAAGGGTGGGAAATAGTTCAGTTATTTATGTATTTTAAATGTATTTATTTTTTGCTTTGTTTAACATGTATATGTGCATTTTCATTTAAATGAACTGTTATGCAAGTGCAAAATAAGGCCTATTTAAGTCCTTTGTGATTCTGCTCCTTCTGTCACAACTTCTGTCTTTCTGTCTCTTTCTCGATTTGCACTTTGTTGCAGTGATGTTCCCTTAGTTTTAGTATAGCAAATAAGTAATTCAAAATCTACTGACTGTATGCATATGAATACTGCACGATGGTGAACATAATCGTCTCTTGATCAAGAACACATGCATACAGTAATTGTCTCGTAATGTGATATAAATCTGTTCTGAGAACTGTGATCATGTGGCCTTTACAGATTTCAACATATGGCACTTCCCATAAATTTGTTATTGTTATTAAAGCATTACAGTCACAAACCACATGACTTCCTTAATTCCTTAAAATTGAGACCCTCCTTAAGTAATAACATTAGGACTCTTCCAGTAGCATGGGAGAAAGACAAGTTATGATTTTATAAATGATTTTTGAAAAATTATGATTTTCAAACACCATTTTTTATCCTATTCAAGGAAACTGCCATATACTGTTTATTCTTCTCAAAGTAAAAAAAGAGACTATATTAGGGTGAGAGCATCCATTAAGGAAGACGGGAAAAAATAAGAAATAAAATAATTCATGCTTCTAGTATGACAAGATTGACCATGTAGAACTAATAATGTTTACCCTGCCTGCGTGTGGTTTGACGCAGACAGATATGCATGATCACCTTCATGAGTTTTTAGGTTTTTAATAGTGGCATTATCACCAGTAGTTTATTATAGGCCATTTTTGTAGCAAAAATAAAGCCTAAATTGGTCTGCTGTGAGGCCTTTTATGAAACTCTTTATGACAGGTCACAATCTGACATACTTGGGTCATTCTTACATCAGGGTCGAGTCCGCATCCCTCATTGAAATCCCAGTGGCCCTCAGTCATTCATTGGGCTGCCGTCTTCATCAGCGTGCGTCGGTTGTGTCTGACAGCTGGATGTGTCTGTGCGTGTGTGAGTTGTTGTGCTTCCCACTGCAGAGGGCAGAGCGCCAGCCCTGTGTCGGCCGCCCTATTGTCACGGTAACAGACGGCTCTCAGCCATGCGTCTGCCTGATCAGCATAACAGCAGCAGCTCTTGACCTCTCTTTCTCTCACCTCCTCTTAAATCAGACAGTAATGGGCCCGTGTAGAGTGAGAGCGTATGGTTCGCTGACAAAGGAAGGTGGGAGAGAGTTGTAAGGATCTGCACTTCAACTTGGTTTATTTAAACAGAAAGGAGGCTGTAGATTAGCTGGAGGCCACAGTCCCTCACACTTCAGCAGCTCTTACTCACACTCTCTGCTTTTCTTTTCCTCTCTCCTTCAGTTAGATTAATCACCTCAGTCTCAGTGCTGAAGAAATGAGCCTTTTGGGTCACCAAGCTTTTTTCTCTTTGTATTTCATTTGTATTGCAGCCATAAATTTGTACCATTCTAAGTAATTCACATATCTTAATGCTAAATCTTAATGTTTGAATTTTATTTTCTCAATATTTCCTGAACACAGTGTGTATATATTCATACATTTAAATAATATACCTTATATTTTTATAATTAATTTAACACTAAATCAGCTGTTTTAATTGGAACATTTAAACCCATTACATTAGCCAGTAGACGTGTCCACTGGCAGGCACTGAAACCACGCCCACTCGCAGGAAAGCTGCCATCTCTCTCAACTGTCTTCCTCTAGCAGCTTATTTAATAAGGAGACCGAGCTGTTTTGTATCATCGACTGAGCTCGATTGCATCATCGAGTCCTGATTTTACCCCGCCCAAAAAAGCCTGATCACGAAAATGGTGAAAAACTTTTTATTGGTCATGTCAAGTAGAACAATACTTGAGGATATTTTGTTTACTTGCTGCTAACTGACTGAAACTAAAGTCTTGAATATGTTTAAAAGATTTGATGCCACCAAAGGACCGTTAGCAGTAGTTAACACAGCGAATCTGGCACTTCCCACAAGTCATCATCGTGTTTTCAGGCTCCACACTGGTGATTATCTTCTCTAGAGAACCGTTGAGGTTTGTGGCGGGTTGCCAGTTTGGCTGTCAACAGATCAATGGGACATGTGGAGTCCACGCCTAGTTTAATTCTCCTCCTGATTGTGACTCTTTTCTGAGAGGTTCCCTGGGGGCTCCAGGTCTCTTAGTATGCTAATCCAACATTGGATAAGCCTAGCTTTCCTCTCTATTTAGCCATTGCACAAACATTAAGACAAATTAGAAATTTTGTGGCCAACTAAAAGAAGTTGGAAAAGTCCTCACTCATGAAAAAGATTTTGCCTGCTTACACAACATATAATTATTTATCCAGGAACTGGAAAACTCAATTATTTAGAAAATAAATTTTTTTTTTCCTCTTTACAAATTTTAAATTCAAAGTATTTTGATTGTAGACGATAAAAATGTCTCCACGATCTGCTTTTGGAGAAATATCGTAGTATTGTGCTACAGCGCACATTCTATCAGCTGCAGTTCTGGTGCTGCCGTATCAAGATACTGTACAACGCCACATACGTTCACATCAGTGTTAACTCAGCAGTAGAGATACACTCACAAAACACTCTACTTATTCGAAATCTAGGGCTGACACTAACGACAATTTTTATTTTGATTAATCTATCGACTAATTTATTGATTAATCGATTAATCTAAACGATTATTTATATTCTTATACTTAAGAATATTTTATTAAATCACTGAAATCCAAATGTCTATGAAATCCTTTTTTAAAGCAAAATAAAGTGCAACATAGAGTGCAAGAAGCAAGTGTCCAAATCACTGAAATCAAAAGTTCAGTATTATAGTGTAAGGATGACAACATATACACCTGTTCTAGTCTAATAATACAATTATAATAAAAAAAAAACTTTTTAAATGAGTATTTATCAGAAATATTATGTACCTGAAATTATTTAGGGGAAAAATGTAAATGTGCAATATTTCTGAAAGGAAAACAAATATTAATAATATATATATATATTATATATTTTTATTTATTTATATAAAATAAATTAATAAGAGATGGTTATTAAAATTAAATGGAACCAATAAAATTGAATCCAGAAAATAATGGAAAACAGAATTTGGTAAAGATAAAACTGTAAAACTCAAATCAATTAGACAGGCTTTTTAATTTAATAAAATTTTATTTAACCATTAAAACGGAGTATAGAAAAATGAAAATGGAAAAAAAATGAATTTGGAAATAAAATGGATTTCATAGGGCCCTATAATTATAATTAATGTTTTGGTGGTAATACAAATACATCAAAACGTGTAAACTCAGAATGAGGGTTTGCGCTTTTATTTTGAAATTGCGATTGTATTCTCCTGTGTTTGCATAAGTTTATAAATGATTTACCTTACAAATCTGATGAAATGGCGCATGACGATTGTTGCGACAAATCGACGAATCGCGACAGCCCACTCGCAATCACAAAATGACATATTTGCATGTCTTTTAAAGCCTTGCCAGTTAAACGTTTCATTCACGCGCTGGTCTGACGTGCACTTTTTCTGACCCCGTACACCGGAAGCGTGCACACTAAAAAAAAACAGTCTAACAGCGCCTGTTTACTCAACTAAGTTATCTTTTGAGCCAATACTGTCAAAACACACAAGGTTTACATATAGAATCAGTTGGTTATGTCTAAATTTAAAGTAAACAGTAGAGAGAGAAACGGATGCGTTCCTGTATATTAGATGTGTGCAGCTCTTAAAGGGACAGAACTAAACATGCAGCCGACTGTCATTAAAGGGATAGTTCACCCAAACTTTCTGTCAACATTTACTCACTCATGTGCTGTCCCAAACCTATATTAATTTCTCTCTTGTGCTGAACACAAAACAAGATATTTTGAAGAACATGGGTAACCAAACAGTTGTTGGTCCACATTGACTTTGATAGTAGGAAAAATAAATTATATGAAAGTCGCTGTGGACCAGCAACTGTTTGGTTACCCACGTTCTACAAAAATAGCATTTATGTTAAGCAGAAGAAAGAAACTCATTCAGGTTTAAAACAAATTTTTAATGAGTAAATGATGGTATAAATATAAAACACTATGACAGAATCGACGACAGATGACAGAAATGTTATTGTTTAATGTTAAAACAACAAAATAAAGAGAAAAAAATAACACACTACTCGACTGAAAAAAACAAACAATACAGTTGCTTTAATATGAATCAATCATATAGTGTTTAATTTTTATATTTGTTCATTCAATATCTTGAATGCTCCTGCTAATTACACCTATTGTACCTGAAAATAAAGCACTGTTTGTTTTATTTGTATATTATGTGTATTTGTAATGTGTATCTTTGCTCTTATTTTTTAATAACAAATATAAAATACTGACAAAGATTTTTATCTTCGCCCACTTTGGCCTAAATATCCACCATTCTTTTTTATATGTGTTACCTTGAAAGGCCTTGTCTTTATACTAGGAAAATGATTTTGGCTGCACTGCTCAGGCAAAATAGTAAAACCAACATGACAAAGAATCGGGATAAAATCATGAAACCGTGATATTATATTTTTTGCCATATCGCCCACCCCTGGTTCAAAGTATTATAATAGTGAGCCTTACTATGTTAGATTACACCAGAGGTTCTCAATTCCAGTCCTCGCGAAATATGCAGAGCGGGGGGGAGGGGGGGGGGGGGGTCGAGGACTGGAATTGAGAACCGCTGGATTACACCAACAAAAGTAATTTTCTATCAGTCAGAACAAGTACTGTAGAACAATGGGAGGAAAATTTAGTTTATATTCTGCTAATTCATTTCTTGAATATGTTTTAAAGATTTTATGTCACAAATATATAGGGATGGGTATCGTTAAGGTTTTAACGTATTACTACTCTTATCGATACTGCTTATCGATCCGGTACTTTAACGGTATTCTTATCGGTACTTTTTGTTATTTATATATATGCATACATATATACATACATACATACACATATATGTATGAAATATATATTTCTATGATAGATTAGCAGCTTAATTAACATGGCTTTATATTCTGAAATGTTAAATAAATATTTAATTAAATAAATATAAAACATAAATTTGTAAATGCACCAGTGTGCAGGCATTTTTAGTGTTTTATATACTTAAGATAAGATAGAGTAAGAACATGAACAAAGAAAAAAAGTTAAATAAACTGACAAATATACCATTTGTCATACCATAAAACAAATGTACAAATGTAAAAAAATAAAAATAAAACAGTGATCAAATATAAAAGTGATCAAATATAAATGAACACTGCATAGTTTTCACTGTATATATTGATAGATTAATGCTTATTAAAGCTATTACTTTATTCAGATTAAGAGCTGTGAGTGATTTTGTCTTTGTATTTTGTTCTTTGATTAATATTGAAGAAGCTCCAATCTGTCACTAAAACAAAATATTGACACAATTTTCTCCCAACTGTTCTCGTTCACTTTAAGATATAAACTGGGTTTTAAGTGAATACTCTCCAAGCCGTCCGTTTTTACATATTGTGTGTGTATTTGATCGTTTGGACGCGCCCGAAGCTCAAAGTGTACTTTGCTTGTCTGTTTTGGAGCGTGCACACACACGCACACACACACGCACACACATGCGCGCACACACACACGCACACACACACACACACACACACACACACTTCAGCCTGGGGAACAGCGTCTCTCGTGTTGATTGTACTTTCAACGTTTTATTATCAAACATGTCCAGCAATTTAGTAACTTTAAAGACGGTGTAACAAAGTTCGTAAGGAAGGAAGGAAGCGGACAGGGTTGGCTCGTGAAGACTCGGGTGAATTTTATTTACAGATAAACTTAAACAGGTGTGCACACTGCGCGTCCTAAAAACATCAACTCTCTCGGTTGTCTCAGCGATCACTCTCAGCATTCGTTCCGGCTGTCTCTCTCTCACAGACCGTGCGCCCGAGTCCTCACTCCGTCTCTCTCAATGAACTCCCGTTCCACGCTGGCTTTTATCTGGTCTCCACGCCAATTACTGCAATCAGACACAGGTGTTCCTCATTTTGCACTTGACCCACTTACTTACCGCTGTCTCCTGAGTCTTTCTCCCGCTGCAGACTTCGCTGAACCACGCCCCCCTCGCCACAGACGGCATTTTACAACAATCGACAGACGATTGATCTGATTCTGATGTTAAGTTTTGGTCAGGGAGGAACGAATGCGTGCCGCTGTGAAGAGAAGGAAGTTGTGCTAGAAGAAACACGGCTATAATCTTTAGAAGCTAATAAAAAACATTAAATAAACTCAGTTTAATATAACAGCCACATGCCTAAAGTGTAAGCATGTTTTAATGGTTAGTTCTCTTCTATCATAAACAGGGCTTTCATGTTGCGCGTGCTGAACTCATCCACGTGAGCGATCTCGCTTCTGAATTGGGAATAGCAAAAATGCATCATAGACAAGAGTTTGAATATTATTGCATATAAAAACAGCTGGTGACTCTGCCGGGATAGAATTTGCAAGATAATGTGTATATATATATAGCAATAACAAATGTATGTGTGTTTTCTTAATTTCTCCAGTACCGATAACAGAACCGTTAACGTCAGAGCTTATCGATACTCCGGTCTTTTATAATTTAGCCCCGAGACCGATTAAATACCGGGTTTCAGTACCCATCCCTACAAATATATATTATTTTAGAAGTAGTTAACAGAGACTGGCACTTTCCACAAGTCATCACTGCAATTTCTGGCATTTTTCCTTTTTTTTATCATGGATTTAATAATTTATTGTGTATAAAAACATTTAGGGCATTTTTTACTTTCTGGTTAAGTGTGGAAATATTTTTGACCACTATTCTTTTGTAATATATTATTTTCATAACATTTATATTCTTTTTTTGGTAAATTACCATGTAATCAGAGAATCAGAACTGGTAGTGTTAATTGGATTGAATTGTGGTTATATTTAGTTTAGATAATTTTTCATTACTGTAGGTGTTTGTGTAGCAGATCTGCTGTCCAGGGGTCCGTTCTTCGTCCGTCGCTTATTACATCCAAGATCAAATGACACATCCAAGATGATATCATCGCGCTAATCAGGATCTGGCTAATCCGGTTCTTCGAACGCACTGGATTGGCTGGATTGAGTTATCTGATGGTTTAAAAGGGGCTATGTATCGATACTCGAAACCATGATCAGCAACGCAGCGATTGGCTGGCAGCAAGACAGCAACATAATGACATCATATCATTAAAAATGTCACATGATGAAAAACTTGACAAGATTTCTGGACTTTTATAAGGAAACAGCCAAACAAACAAAACTACATAAATGTTATTTAGATAAATTAAATATGCACTGTTTTTAATTTATATTAATTGTTTTACATGATTCCCAATTACTTATATTCACAATTTCTAGTATTTGTGCAGGCTTTACATTTTTTACTTAAATTTAGTAATTAACAATTCATCTAATTTTGTTTTTGAAACGGATTTGTTACTTGACAGCATTAATTAAAGTTCCTTAAGGGTCAAAATCAAGTTACCCGCATCTCCTGCGCTCCATCAAGCCACTCCCATAATATCTGTCATCCCTCACATTAATGCACATTAACTGTATAGCATGTGTGTAAGACTAATACAATTATGAAGTAATTATTTTATGACGAAAACATCTTTCAGTGAGTAAAACTGGCTGTCTATAGTAGGCTATAGACGACACAACATTATTATATTATTTGTAAATAAATTTTTAAATGAGTATTATTTTAAATTATTGTCCCTGGATCAGTAGGGTACTCTTGTAATAAAGTAGCAGTGGCTGGGACTGATTTTAAGTATCAATTCTGCTTAAAAGGATACAATCTAATCCTGTTTACATTAAATAAGCCTGCTCCCGAGCATGTTTAAGCTTACGGACCCCTTCATGATGAGCTCCGGGATGAGCTTCGAAGAACCAACCAATCCAAGATCAAGCGAAATCGTCAACAATCAAATCCAGCTAACTGAGTTAGCGACGTACGAAGAACGGACCCCTGGTCTCATTCCAGTCCTGTGAGCTCACGTTGATCATCCTGCAGTCTTCAGGGTAGAAAATGCCCTGGGCGATTCTGGCTACACACACACCTAAACACACACTCATGTATTCATACGTCATACAACATAGTTAACAACACGTTCACTTGCATTTCTTTCTGCATTCCCATACAACAACATTTGGGTGAGACCTGAGTGGCATTAACAGTGTGTGCGTGCGTGCGTGCGTGTGTGTGTGTGTGTGTGTGTGTGTGTGTGTGTGTGTGTGCGTGCGTGTTAGCATGAAAAAAGGTTAGTATAGACTAAAGAGGCAGACCATTGATGTGTTAATGGCTGGTTTTCTAGCATTATTAGTACTAATATTCATAAAAATGTATTATTTCAAGTGCACGAATCAGTTATTTAGTGCGTAATAAGTTCTAGCCAATCTGCATTGTATAATTATTTTTTTTAAAGTAATAGTTATAGTATTTTTTGCCCTTCATAATAAGGGCATAACCGATAAAGAGGAGATCAGTTGGTATGATGAAGACTAATTTAGATGTTACCACATTAAGTTAATTTGTTAACTTGTTTTCACAGTTAATACTATGAATTTAACATGAGCTACATATAACATTTAGTGTGAATTCAATAAAAATGTCACTGTCACAAGCCATGTGGCTTGTCATTTTAAAACTTGTTCAGCAGCATGTGTTTAAAACCTTGCATAAAGCATGCAAACATGGTAACAAGAGTTACCACACACTTCCATTTTAAACACACCTACACATATGTGTACACACACACAGGCCAGCTGTCAGTGTGACTAATATCGTGGATCAGGGGGGAGCAGAAGACTTCTGCTAATGAGTAATATCTCTATCTGATGTTGAAATACATTAGTAGTGTATAAGCAGTGGCTGGGAACCAAACGAGAAAAAGCAGACAGGCCCGACTTTGTCAAGAGCTTTGAAGCTGATATCTTGAACGGTATGTAGGGTTTCTTTGACCTTTATAGGCGTAACATACAGAGAATATGTGGAGGATCACATACGACCCCTCTCACAGTAGCCTACAGCTTCCTCTTTTTTCCAGGATGGCAAGATAAAAGGAGGAACAAGGAGCAAAGCAGCACTTCTGGATATACGACACTTCTCTTTTTCCTTTCCTTCCTCTCATTCTCTCCCTCCCTTTAGCAGTGCATCCTACCAGTGACAAACATTACCAAAACCACTCTGTTGTGACATGACACGCACTTACTGGAAGGGTAAAGGGCTGCCGACAGGATGGCCCAAAGAACAGATGCAATCTAGACATTACCCCCACGTCACATCCCTCCATCAGGACATGCCACAGACATACATTGCCATTTTTATTTTCTTACTTATTATAAATTACTAAATAAAGTAAATTCTATAGATTTACCTAATCTGTAACCCTGCATTTCACTACCAGTTCAAAAGTTCAGGGTAATTAAAAATAATAATAACACTTTCTTTTTGAGCAAGGATACGTTAAAATGTACAAACTTATACATTCTTAGAAAAAAAATCTAATAAATGCAGTTCTTCCTATTTGTCATAGAATTGTGAAACGGTTTCCAAACAATATGAAGCAACACTACCATTTTCAGCATTGATAATAAGAAATGCTTCTTAAACACTGAATCAGCATGTTAAGAGTGATTTCTACAGTATCATGTGACACTGAAGTAATTGCTTCTGAATATTCAGTTTTCTCTGTATCTCTAAATGCCTGATTGTACTCAAAAAGTCTGACTGGACATAAACCTCTGACATCAATGTTATGTAACAGACAGAAGACAGAAAATATGAGACTAGCTGATGAGTTATTCTAACTATGCATGATTATATAATAAGTTGCATTTTATCCCTGCTGTCCGCAACTCTATCATAACAGGTCAGCAGTTCATTTTTATGACTCTCCGTTTGAGAACCATTCTTTTATGCTATGTATCAATATCTTTGTGTCAGTTATTTTCACTCTCTTCCTGTGCTTTAGCTAGCACATCCTCTAGGTTGTTTCATCGTGAGCCAATGTGAGTGTGTGCACAAGGTCAGTATTGTGTTTGTCTGCGTGCATTAGTCATTAGGGAGTTTAAGCTCCCTGATAAAGGCTTTCGTGTTTTAGAGCTGACTCTATCAGGCCATCTGACTGGTTTTAAATGGCTTTTGTTTCTATTCACTGAAACGTCAACATCCTCCACCCCACATTGAGCATGCACTCTGACTGTTCAGGGGTGAGGGGTCAACACCTGCCTTACTTTTAGTTACAGCATGTTTGGGCTGTTTGTAATAGGTTTTACAGGGATTCTTTCAGAAAGAGTGCATTAGTATTTTTAGTTTGACATTTAAATAATTAGCCGAGTAAATTGTTCTGCCATTATATGACAAGTATTATTTATCTTAAAGTTAGATGCATTTGCTAATGCATGTGAAAAACAATACTTGTCATGGTATTTGATAATACATATTGTCTCTCATGTGGCAGCTAGCAGAGTATTTTATGCTTAATTGAGTCTGTAGTTTAAAGGAAAGAGCTGAGCCCTTTTGGCCCTGTTTCTATTCACCAGATGAAGCATTTTAAACATTGTACCGCCCCCTAATGGTCGGTGTATAAACAGGCTCAGGAGTGTCATGGCTGTATTTAAATTATTGGTGAATTATTTACAATATGGTCCCATTAGCAATGCATTAACTAACAATGAGCAAGATTTGTATTCTAACCTTTTTATAATGTATTTGTGAATTTGTAAATGTTGAAATTGACTTTACCTTAGAGTGATAAATGCTGTAAAAGTATTTGTCATTGTTCGTTTTGGTAACTAATGCAGTTAACTGTTAACAAATGGAACATTATTGTTAAGTGTCAGTAAGTTCTTGAATTATTTGACCTAAACTCATCAAGCAGATGTAGAATTTCAGCTCTAATGATGAAAGATCTTTGCAGGTTGCAAGTTCGAAAATGTCATACATCGAGATAATTCATGATCTTAAAAAAGTGGCATTAAAAACAATACTAGTCTATCTCTTGCTTTTTGTTATATCCAGGTAGAAGTACTAATAAAAAGCAGTGGAGAAGCAGGGCTTGTCCTTAGCAAACACTGAGTTCTGTTACCAGGAAACTTCCTCCTGAGGGCCCTTACACCCTCTCAGGAGAGATGCGGCTCTCATCCCAGTCATGATTCTTCCTCCCAGTTATCAACTAGCTGGAAGAGTTTTCAGGGCTGAGGACAGAGAATGCTGTCTGACTTAAAGGAATAATTCATTCAAACATTCTGTTATTATTCGTTCCAAAGCTGTAGGGTTTTCTTTCTTCTGTGAAACCTAAAATAAGTGTTATTGTTGTTTGTCCATGCAATGGAAGTCAATGGTCAATCAAAACGGTTTGGTTCTTTTATATATATATATATATATATATATATATACATATATTGTCCTTACGAGAAAGTTAGTCATACTCTTTTGAAACTACATAATAGTTAAGGTCAAAAAAGTAAATGAATACATTTTAATTTTTGGGTGAACTATCCCTTTAATGACTATAACATTTGTCTAAATATACCACTGCTTTCCACACTGGCCAGAATCGTAGGGTAGAGTGACTCAGAAACAATAAAGCAAACTTTTTTGGGTGTTTTATGGTTTATGGTTTCACGACTCACACGCACGGATACATGCTTGGAAAAACATACACTCATGGACACACATCCTGTAGAATACCTGCATGCCAGCCTCTGTTATTATGGCCATTCTATAAACCCATTTTCCTAATGGACAAAGTTAATGGCGAACAATAACGTTGAGAATAAAGTTTATTGAAAACAGACAAACCACACTTGTGTGTCACACTAACATTCAAACGTTTGGGGTCAGAAGTCTGTTATGCTCAAACAGTAATATTGTGAATGCAGATGCATACTTGGCTCACATTCTTTTTTTATAATTGAATTACATGCACAAGCTAGCTTATTATGAGTGACACAATATGCTGTAAAGCCTCATTGCTATTTAGTAAGAAAACACCAAAGTCTTAATTACATTCCAAGTCAGATGTGAACACAGTCAACTGAATTTATGGTTCCGTGATCTTTTGAACTATGTGTAATATAATTTAAATTTTTGATTTTATTTTACTATCATTCTGAAATGGAAAAAAGTACTACTAATAAACTTTAAACTAATAAAGTTGTGTCCTCCTGATCTCAGGTTTAAATGGGTGTGCATGACATTAGAATATGCCGTTGGATTACATTTTAGTGTCTTGTTTATTAATATATTGACCAAGGTGGATTTTATGATCAATAGTAATGAGTATTGATCAACTGGCTTGTATTACACACAGCAGGCCTGGTGGAGTGTGTGTTTGATTTCACAGCTGCAGTGTTTATGCTTAAAAGATGATAGATCAGAGTTCCTCTGTTCATTCCTGTGCAGCATACCAGAGAGAGAGGAATGTGTTGAGGAGGTCACAGTGGGTCAACAAGTATTTGCAGGACCTTGTTCTGGAGGTGATGGCCAGCCTCTCAGGTTCATGGGAGCCAAAGGTCAGAGGTCACCCAGAGGGTTCTATTAGTTATGGGTCAACTCATGATGTCTCTGTGAATAAGAAGTGATGAGAGCACTGATAGCTCTACTTATCTTTAACGGCTTCTTCCTGTTCTCCTCTCCTTCTCTTCAGTGCTTCTTTCCTTCATTGTATCATCTTTCCAGTATAAACACAATTCAGTGGTCAGACCATATTGAATTAAACAAACACAATTTTGCAATATTATCCCACATAAGCAAATGAACCCACAAATACACACACACACACACACATATTTTATATAGTCTTACAGACACACTTCATGCTCACAAGGACAAATAAACCCAACTCATAAAAATGTGGGGACAGAGCACAATAAAATCCTTCCCTTGGCATTTTGGTAAGCGCTTAGATTTTAAAGCTTAATTAAAATGGTTCCTCAGCACTCTGCCAATTTGGAAGCCACTTCGTTTAGTAAACAAAGATCTCCATGCAAAACGTGGAGGAAAAGTGTTGTTTGCTAACTGAATGAATGTAAATGTGAGAGACACTTTTAGATCAATTTATTGGCCTGATTAAATTTTTTTATTTACTTTTCATATTTTTATTTATTAGTATTTATTTTTCCTTTCTTTCTTTTTTTTGACAATTGGAAATGACTGATGTCCATAGTGTTGTTGACATCTTGAGTGCAAGCAAAGCCAAATTGGGAATGTGAAGCCTAACTATTCCTCCTCCCCCTATTTTTGGGTTAATGGTCATGTGCACAGATTCCAGGGGCGTCGCTAGTGGGGGGGAAAGAGTGCATAGGGCCCAGAGGTCTGGGGGGCCTGCGATCGCCTACTGGCCATCGGCGAACAACGGCACATTCCATTCGAGTAGTGGGCCGATCGCCGAAACGAGGGAGAGCTCCCCGATATTAGGTGCTGTTTATAAATTACAGCGCATGCGAAACCAAATAAAACAAATACTCCAAAAATGTGAAACAGCGCTCCCCGATGCATCCGCCAGCCGTGCGTAAAAAGCTGAGCGGGATCAATCTCCCGCACAGCGCCGTGCTTCTGGTATGATTTATAAGAGATAAACAGCACAAGTCGCTTGATCCAATCAGATGAGACAGTCATGTGATATGAGAAAGGTTAGTGATGCTGGCTGAAAACAGCCACGAAAATGATCTAGGCCTATATTGGAAAACGCTAATAGGCTTGTCAATTCACCACCATAGTGATTTAACTTGAAGTTATTAACACTGTACAAATAGCCTGTGTTGGCAGAAATGTATTTATTATGTTACTGTTACATATTGGGGAATATGCTATTGTAATTTCATAGAAGCTGATTGGTCGTTTTTTCATTTTTAGTTTTTTATTACTACAAATGTTATAGTTTATTAGCCTATTAGGCTATTTATTTTAAAATCCATATAGCCATGGTAATGAGGACCATGGTTTTACTTCTTGTGACCGCCATTCTACTAATACTAGCCAGTTAAATACTTCTTTCTTTTTAGTTGTTTGGTTCTAATGAATTTGAACTGAAAAATGTTAAATAAATAAGGGCCTGATTAAAGATAAGTATCTTATAAATAATATCTTATAAATATCTTAAAAAATCAACATGTCATTCCAAACCTTTATGAATTTCTTTCTTCTGTGGAACATAATTTGAGAAATTCAAGAAATGTTTGTTCCTACAGTAGAAATCAAGGGAAGCCAAAATGGTTTGGTAACATTCTACAAAATTATATTTTGTATTCAACAGAAGAAAGTCATTTGGAATGACATGAGGTTGAGGCTTTTCTATGTGACAAAAATGCATTATTAAATTTGCTACATTTGTTGTGAATTCAGAAATATCTATCGTTTCTGTCCTGTGTTATTTATTCATTGATTTACTCTAATTGAAGGCCCTATGACCCATCAGCCCAACCCCCCCCCCCCACACACACTCACACACACGCGCACTGAATGTGATTTTGAGGGGGCCCCATAACGAATTCAGTGCACAGGGCCCAGAATTCCTAGCGACAGCCCTGATGGATTCAGGACACGTCTTCTTTCAGGACACTGCTCAGGTTTCCTCTCTGGCCTGCTGTGTCAACAGGCAGAAACATTTGTAGCATCAGTCCCATTTTAACTCTAGAAGCCTGCTGCTGATTGGCTGTGTAGCGGAAAAAAACATACTCTGTGCGAGTACAAGTTGTGCAAAACTGCATTCTTGCTGTGTAGTGGCAGTAAAAGGCTGTGTACTCAAGAGGGCGATAGAGCTATATATAGAGAGATAGAGGTTCATAAATAGGATAATTTATGTGTACTTTTTTCTTTTAAAATGTTACAGAATATTTCTATTTCAAATCAATTCTGTTCTTCCGAACTTTCTATCCATCAAATAATCATGAAAAAAATGACCGGTTTCATGGTTTCCACAAAAATATTAAGCAGCACAACTGTTTTCAACATTGATAATGATAAGAAATATTTCTTAAACACCAAATCAGCATTTTAGAATCATTTCTGAAAGATCATCTGAAACTGAAGACTCCTTTGCCACCACAGGAATTAATTACATTTTGAAATATAATAAAATAGAAAATGGTTATACTATCAAAACCGTAGTAATAAGCTGTAAGTTATTAAGAGAGGTTGATTTTTTTTCTGCGATTTGTCAGTAGTTTACCTGAAAGAAAAATGTAATTGTGAAATTGAGTTTGCATAAGCATTTACACTTGCATAGTGTATGCTTAATTATTTAGTTTCAAGTATTTGACCTCTTTGTTTGATGTTGCTTTATTTTTGCTGTAAATAACAGAATTAGGTAGTTTTGGTAAATGCAGAAGCTGTTGGTCAGACTATATGTCTTTATTCCAGATTGATTGTATGTTTTATCTCAGCAGTTGTGCGCTTGGTCCTGGTTAATTATTAACGGTGTTGAGGCCGTGGAGGGCCACTGATTGCAGTGCTGAGGATAAAGGTTGGATCGTCTAGCTGTGTGTTTTATGAGAGAGGAGCTGTTTGTTTTTACCTCTGTCTGTGTGGATGTATGGAGGTTTTCTAGGACAATTGAAGCACTGTGTCGCAGGCTGCTATGGGGTGAAAGTCTCATCATTAATTACACACACACTGTACATTTATGGCCTGAATTTGTTTGCTATTCCCAATGTGAAAGTCAAACAGCCTGATTGATCTTACTATGTAGCCGTGTTTTGAAGTCGGATGGACAATGGTCATTCTGTCATAAATAGAAGGAAGTCTATTTGGGATTTTCACTGTGGTTAGACAAATACATTTACTCAAACAGACACACAGAGCTGCATGAGATTTCCATGCTCACATACACTCATGCATTCAGATTTTGGTATTTGAGAACATACAAAAGACAGTTAACAAAAAATGCCATGGTATTAAAAATTTTTAGGCACGTGCCGTCCTAATTCCATGGAATTATTTAAGTATCTGCAGATCTCTCAACCCCTCATTTCCTTTGCCTGCAGGCTGTGTGATAATGTGTGTGTGTTTGCCTACACAAAACACCTCTTTTGCTTTCATTCCAGTGTTTTCTTCCTTCACACGTCGCTGGCATAGTTTGTGCGTGTTAGCTGGATATTCTGGTCTGGGCAGGTCTAGCAGGCTGATCCGCTGGTCCTCAATATTGTGTCCGGGTCAAAGCAAAAGGAGGTGTTGATCAGGAATTTTTAGCCTGGAAGGAAAAGTCAAGATCAGACTCTTTTGGCAGGATTGAATTAGTAGATTTTTTTACTTTAGCTCCTTAATGGGAGAGACCCCTAAATATGATGATCATCTTGTGAGGGGTGGACAGTCTTAAAATATAAATAAAACATGAATTAAAAATACATATTTTCATATATAAAAATGAGTGTGAAAAACAAACGAGGTATTTATATATATATATATATATATAAATATATAATTTGTTTTAATTCATTTATTTTGTATTTGAAGTGTTTTTTAATAATGTGTTTATTTTGTGCAGCATGTGTTTATACAGTAAATAAGGAAGCTTTATATTTGCCTTAAAAAATATATTATAATGTACTTTATATATTTAAGGTTTGTGATAGTGTAACAATCTGAAATATTTGCTTCTTACAAAACTAATTAATACAATATATCTTTCTTTATACCCCAGTTTGAAAGCCTCTGTCTTAGTGAATAGTAAGAGAAGGAGAGAGGTAAACCCAGAGGAGGAAGAGGAGTGGAGAGTCACACTTCTGTGGTTGCTGTGCAACTGGAGGGGAGGGGCAAAGATCAGACGGAGAGATCAGAGAGGAGTAAGGGAGTGGTTGGGGGCTGGTTTAAGGTCATATTTCACCAGGACTCTAGTTGTTTGTAATACTAAACTTTCAATCCCACAGTCAGTGTATGTGGGTGCTCTCTCTGGACAACTGTCATCAAGAGAGAGATCAGGGGAACGCCTGGTCTGGCACACTGCAAGTCTAACTTCAGCCCATGTGTGTTGAAGTCCCAGGTGAGTGACAAACACTCTGGCGTATTCAGTGTCCGTAGTCAGGAAGAGTATCTGGTGGTGCTTTACTCAGCGGCGGGGAGATAACACGGTACACGGTGACAGAAGCACCTGATCCGGTTACCGGCTAATGAAAAGCAAAAGGACATTTGAGCTCATCCATCATCATGTATGAAACTTATGCAGGTGATGTCTTTCCATGTGTGTTTAGACCAGTGTCACGTGGATGTTTTAAGATTATCACTGGTCTATATAATAGAAGCATTTAAAGGAACTAAAACTGAATGTTAAAGCCTGATTTTCTTCAGTGTTCACCAAAAAAACGTTCCTTTTGTCGTGGTGTGGCTTTTAAACTGCAACTGTATCTCCTGGTGGACGTCAAGCCTCAGTCGGGGGAAGACCGGTGATTTTCCAGCCTACTGCTTGAGTTAATTACTGCTTGTGGGTTGCAGTACTAGTGTTGGGATTTCCAGGACTCACAGTGGATGTTTTTTCTATCTAGTTGACAAAACACACCTGTGGATATTTAATTGATCGGAGAACAGACTTTTTTTATTTCGCTGGAGCCTCATGGATTTAAAAGCCAATCACATCACGATCTTCAAGCGTGAACCGTGTGATGTAGTTCTACTTTTGATCCCAGACTTGTGAGGAACAGTGCATCGTGGCTTAACTCTTGTACTTTTAAGTGACCTCGATCTTATCCCCTGCTTTTAAAGAGGGTATGATGAGGGACAAGCGTTCTGGGTCTTTTAGGAGGGACAGGGACAAGGCAGAAAAAGCCGCCCCGATCTCCCGCGCTCTCAGCTGGCTGAACGTGTCCTCGCTGTCACAGCAGACCCGTAAACTGTTCCGCAGCCAGACCAGCCTCCATAGACACTCCCACACTCCACATGGAGTGGATGAAGATGACTGGGTGTATGAACCCCAGCACTATATAGGTGAGGATACACGTGTGTGTGTGTGTGTGTGTGTGTGTGTGTGTGTGTTATTTGTGGTCAGAGATCTGAAAGCCTGCTGAGGTTGCCTCTTTAATGTAATGGAAAAGTAGTGTAAGAAGGTACACTACCATTTAAAAGTTTAGGGTTTGTAAGATTTGTAATAGTTTTGAGAGAAGTTTTTTATGCTCCCAAAGTCTATATTTATTAGATTAAAAATACAGTAAAAATTAAATATTTTTACAATTTAAAAATATTTTTATTATAATATATTTAAAAATTGTATTTATTCCTGTGATGCAAAGCTGAATTTTCAGCAGCTATTACTCCAGTCTTCATGTCACATGATCTTTCAGAAATCATCTTATATGCTGACTTGGTGCTCCAGAAACATTACTTATTGTTATTAATTAAGGATGCACCGAAATTAAAATTCTTGGCTGAAGTCAAAAAAAATGAAACACTGGGCCGAAGGCCAAATACCAAACACGGTTTTTAGCATTTTTGTCTCCCCCATGTAGGTCTATTTTGCCATTTGTTTTCACTATTGCATAAATTAAATAGCCAAAATCTGCTTTTTACTGTTTTGTCCTGCTGTACAAAAAAATTAAAATGTATTAACACTGAACATTTTTATACATCCTATCAGACATTATACCAACAAAGCACAATTTAACTTAAAATTAATAAGTTGGTAAAATAATATTTTTTGGCAATCTTTGAGACTCCCTTCCTGAATCAGGCATGTCTTTTTTTCTGTACAAATAAATGCAGCCTTGCTGAGTAGAAGAGTTCCCCTTCATGGGAACTCGAACTGCGTCCCCTAGGGGTCGCTACGGGGAACGCCCTCAGCGTGACTCGGTCTGAAGATACATATGAAAAAACACCACCTGTTGGCCGGCGACAGCCCATGACGTCACTACCGGCGTACCACAATATAAGTGCCGCCGGGAGGATACATCATCAGCTTTTTCGTCTTCACTGACTGATTTGTTTGAAGCGTGCAAAGTGAATACTGGTAAGAGTACAGTTTTCTTTCTACTATGGCGAGCACTAGCAAGGCGTTTAGGAAGTGTGTGAATCCGTGTCCTCGCTATTTGACACCCGATGACACACACGACTGTTGCGTCTTTTGTTTGGGCATAGAGCACGCGCGCGATGCCTTTGAGGGGGCGGTTTGCGTGCATTGTGAGCGGCTCCCTATGAGGACGCTCCGTTCTCGCCTGTCCCTCTTTTCGAGGAAAGAGGGGCAGCCATCTGCTTCCCGCGATTTGAGTCCCACCGCTGCCGAGGCACGGAGGAGAATGAAATCGTGGGGCTCGCAGGTGGATCTAGCCGATGAGTTTGAGGGGGAGCTTTCCCTTTCGCACGAGTCGGCGAAGTACGAGAGCGAGCCGCTAGATTATGATGATGTAATCTCTCTGACATCATCTGATCCGGCGGCTAGTGCTCTACTGGGTTGTGCCCAGGAAGAGCAGGAGATGTCTGAGAGTGAGGATGTTGAGACTGAACTCTCTCAGGACTCCTGCCCTGCGTACGTAGAGCTGTTGGATGTTATGGAACGCGCCGCGGCAAGGCTTGACTTGCCGTGGGAGCGAACCAAAATGGCGGCGCCGCGAGGACGCCTCGACGAGCGTTTTCTTCCTGGCCATAAAACCTCAGCTCAAGTGAACCTTCCATTTCTTCCTGATCTCCATACGGAGGTTGAGAAGGAATGGAAAAAGCCATTTTCCGCTCGCATCCACAAGTTCCAGCATAACAGTTATGCTAACATTGCAGGGATGCGTGAAAACGGCTATGAGAGGATGCCCCCGGTAGAAGAGACGCTAGCTAGCTATCTCTCTATGGGGGAGACACCCTCTCTGAAGGTTCCCTCCTTGCCATCCTTGCCCCTTCAGGCTACATCACGCTTGAATGGCAGGGCGTACGCAGCAGCGGGTCAGGCAGTCGCTTCGTTGCACACCATGGCGGTGCTTCAGGCGTACCAGGCGGACCTGCTGAAGGACCTGGATAGCGGTCAGGGCTTGTCACCTGACGAGGTAGCCGAGCAGCGCCGCACCACAGATTTAGCCCTCCGTGCCACCAAGCAGGCTGCCTCTGCTATGGGCAGGTCTATGGCAGCCATGGTGGTAACGGAGAGGCATCTGTGGGTGAATCTGGCAGACCTCGAGAAGAAAGAGAAGGGCTTTCTTCTCGACGCTCCGATCTCGCCCTCCCAGCTTTTCGGTGCCTCCGTCGAGACGGTGGTCGAGAAGTTTAGGGAGGCGAGGGCGCGCTCAGCTGCCTTCAAAACCTTCATTCCAAGAAGGTCCAGGTCCGAGCCCGAACAAAGCGGGGGTCCTGGTCCATCCTGGTCTGAGGGCCGGAGACGGGCGCAGAAGGCTAGTGTCGCGACTCGTGCCCCTCCCCCACCTGCGGGTAGGGGTAGAGGGAGGTACCGGTCAAAGAAAGGTAAGAGGCAAGACCTGAGGGAGGTGATCCAGACGAAGCGCTCTCAAAGAGGCTCTCGTCTGGACCAGAGTAAAAAATAATATCTACTCCCCTCCCTCGGGGAGGGTTCTACCATCGACCCTTAGCTTCCCTCCTTAATTCCCCTGCAAACCACCATCTACCCCACCGGAACCGAGGTCAGGTGGGAGCCTAAGAACTGCAGTCAGGCTGGACCTATGATGATTCAGGCAGGTTCTGTATTCTCGAACTGCCTTACTGATGGTCTGGACATGAGTCCCCTCGGAGGTTTCTGCGGATCCTCCTGGATCTTCAGTCATTCTGGTCACCACTGCAAGGGCCCCTCACGATAAGAGGGTTACCTATGAGTATGCCGCTCCCTTCTGAGCGGCTGAGTGTCTTTTCATTCTGAGGAATGAGTTCTCCACTCTCCAGAGCTCGTTATAGGTAGAGCCAGCATTGCTCCCCTCGTTAGAGGGTCACCTTTGAGCATGCCGCTCCCTGCGGAGCGTCTGAGTTCCCACTCATTCTAAGGAATGAGTTCTCCGCTCCTCAGAGCTCTGTGATAGGTCGCTCTCCTTGCGGGTCGAGCTAGCATTGCTCCCCTCACTATAGAGGGTTATCTATGAGCATGCCGCTCCCTGCTGAGCGTCTGAGTTCCTTATCATTCTGAGGAATGAGTTCTCCGCTCTCCAGAGCTCGTTATAGGTAGAGCCAGCATTACTCCCCTCATTAGAGGGTTACCTATGAGTATGCCGCTCCCTTCTGAGCGGCTGAGTGTCTTTTCATTCTGAGGAATGAGTTCTCCACTCTCCAGAGCTCGTTATAGGTAGAGCTAGCATTGCTACCCTCGTTAGAGGGTCACCTTTGAGCATGCCGCTCCCTGCGGAGCGTCTGAGTTCCCACTCATTCTGAGGAATGAGTTCTCCGCTCCTCAGAGCTCTGTGATAGGTCGCTCTCCTTGCGGGTCGAGCTAGCATTGCTCCCCTCACTATAGAGGGTTATCTATGAGCATGCCGCTCCCTGCTGAGCGTCTGAGTTCCTTCTCATTCTGAGGAATGAGTTCTCCGCTCTCCAGAGCTCGTTATAGGTAGAGCCAGCATTACCTATGAGTATGCCGCTCCCTTCGGAGCGTCTGAATGTCCACTCATTCCGAGGAATGAGTGTTCCGCTCCCCAGAGCTCGCTGTTGGTAGAGCCAGCATTGCTCCCCTCACCCAGAGGGCCACCTATGAGCATGCCGCTCCCTTCTGAGCGGCGGAGTTCCCTCTCATTCTGAGGAATGAGTTCCCCGCTCTCCAGAGCTCATGGTTGGGCTCGACGCTCCCCTCTGAGCGGCGGAGTGTCTTCGCATTCTGAGGAATGAGTTCTCCGCTCCTCAGAGCTCTATGATAATCGCTCTCCCTGCTGGTCGAGCTAGCATTGCTCCCCTCACTATAGAGGGTTATCTATGAGCATGCCGCTCCCTGCTGAGCGGGGAGTTTCCCTCTCATTCTGAGGAATGAGTTCCCCGCTCTCCAGAGCTCATGATGGGGCTTGCCGCTCCCTTCTGAGCGGCGGAGTGCCTTCTCATTCTGAGGAATGAGTTCTCCACTCTCCAGAGCTCGTTGTAGGTCTCACTCTGAGGAGTGAGTTCTCCGCTCTAGAGCTCCTCATTGGTAGCTGAGTTCCTCTCATTCCGAGGAATGAGTTCTCCGCTCTCCAGAGCTCGCCGTCGGTAGAGCTAGCACTGCTCCCCTCAACCAGAGGGTCACCTATGAGCATGCCGCTCCCGTCTGAGCGTCCGAGTTTCTCCGCCCCCCAGAGCTCTGTGATAGGTCGCTCGCCTGTTGGTCGAGCCAGCATTGCTCCCCTCAACCAGAGGGTCATCTATGAGCGTGCCGCTCCCTTCTGAGCGTCTGAGTTCCCTCTCACTCCGAGGAATGAGTAGTTCTCCGCTCCAAGGCATAGAACGTTCTAATAAGTGCACACGCAAGACTTTGGGCACTTTTCTAAAATCCACTTAGTGGTAAGTCCGCACATTAAAGATTCTGCGTTCTTTCTAAAAATCCCGTAAGGGTAGGGTTACGCGCACTGCTTCGTGCCCTTTTTTGAGCTGGTTAAAGCCCCGGTTTGTGCCTTGGGCCCCGCTCCCCTGTCCCATATATGTTGGGTCCAAAAAAAAAAAAAAAGGGAAAGGGGGTGTACACTACCAAGAGGTCTGTTGAGACAGTTCCCTCAGTAAGCTTGGGAGAGCAGGTGGTAACCCCTGAGTGATCGGCCAGGACCTGGTGAGCCAGGTGCCTGGCCATATCCCCTTGAAGGAATCTTTTCTGATTCCAAGACCTTGAGCTCTACCCTAGGCCCGGTAATCCCGGCGCCTAACAGGTAAGTACTAGGGTACGCAGCTCGGGCCTTTGGCCGAAGGGGATAATGTCACTGACAGCCATCAGCCGTCCCGGGGGAAACTTCCTTAAGCCGGGTATAGTTGGCTTAGTGCTCGCCTTTTTTGCGAAATTGGCTTGCATTCCCCTCAGCATGGTGAAGTGGGTATAACGTTCCCCGTAGCGACCCCTAGGGGACGCAGTTCGAGTTCCCATGAAGGGGAACGTCTCAGGTTACGTATGTAACCATGGTTCCCCGAGTGGGGAACGAGACACTGCGTCCCCTGGGCTTTGAGCCATGCTTCGGACGCAAGCTTCAGACGAAGAAGCTGATGATGTATCCTCCCGGCGGCACTTATATTGTGGTACGCCGGTAGTGACGTCATGGGCTGTCGCCGGCCAACAGGTGGTGTTTTTTCATATGTATCTTCAGACCGAGTCACGCTGAGGGCGTTCCCCGTAGCGACCCCTAGGGGACGCAGTGTCTCGTTCCCCACTCGGGGAACCATGGTTACATACGTAACCTGAGACGACTTCTTTTAAAACATTAGAAAATATTACAGATCCCAATTTGAACACTATTGGTGAATGTTATAGTAAATGTATTAATACAGCTGTGTTAGGGTAATTATTATTATAAGTATTACTGTCTTTTTATTTTATTTTACAGAATAACAGTAAAATTACAATACTAACATTTATGAATGTTGATGGAGCTTTTATTTTGGCGGAAACACGCAGGAAGACCTCGGTGCTTCTTTTTGTTGACAACAGCATGCAGATATTACGAATTTGGGAAGATGTTTGTCACATGTATCACATTGTCACACGCCTTTAAAAATAATAATAATAATAATGAGCAAATGATGAGTAACAGTGTTTCAGTGCAGAATTTCCTCGCGCTTTGGACTTTAAACCCTGGCGCCGCGAGCTCGTGCAGCGCTGTTTGAATGCATGCAATTTGTGCGTGTTTTAGAAAACATAACATTCTGTAGTTTGTGCGTGTTTTACTAGTCGTTTGAGGCCATTTCGCGATTTCAATCATCGCAGTAACCAGCAACAACCAGCCCTTCTTCTTCTCATCTGAGAAATAAGATGCAGCACTAAGCAGTCTCTCGCTGTCGGTGTTTCGTTCTTGTAAGGATTTTTGCATCTCTCTCTCTGACAGTTTTAAATGCTTCCACACTGCAGACGTGTTTGCTGCATTAGTGCGCGCCTCTATTTGATCGCATAACGTCATTGTTTGGTACAAATCATTCAGTCTTTTCGCTTATTCGGCTGAACAGTTTCGGTTGCCGAACATTTGGTGCATCCTTATTATCAATGTAGAAAACAGTTGTGCTTTGGGATATGATTTTCAGGATCCGAACTGGAAAATTTGAAAAGAACAGAATTTATGTATTTGTTTGTTTGTTACATTATTGTAACATTCTATTTTAAATAAATTCTGTTCTTTTCAAATTGCCTTTATAATGTCACTTTGATCAATGTAATACAGGCTTGCAGAATAAAAGTAATAAATACATTTAAAAAAAGAAAAAACTTACCGAACCCCAAACCTTTTATCAGAAATATTTAAGGAAAGTGTATATTTAAATATAATTTTAGATTCCCTTTTTAATCATCTTTTTGTGGTTCATTTAAATCCTACAGTGCGACAACTGCTTATTTTTTTATCAGTTATGTTTATTCAATTTTAAATATGTAGTTGTAGTATCAACGTTAATATGACATCATAAAACTGCATAATAAATGTTTTTTTTATCGAAAAATTATATTACAAACACATTAGAGCATGTTAGTTTCACTTTGAAATTACACAATGTAATTGTTTTATTCATATGTTGCAGAGAATGTTGCAATGAGATATTGGGAAATTTTAATTTATTTTTATTTAATTTAAAATATTAAATGGATTATTTTGGAATTTTGTAAGTATATCTGTTAATTATTTTTATATACACTTGCACAGTATACACTTACTGTCCTTTTTACTTCCTGTAAAATGTAAAAGGTTCATTCAAATGTTATCATACTACTGTATGTAGCTGTGCACAGTAAACTGGTGATCAAATTGCTTCATGACATGTTTGGTTTAACAGTTAATCGATTCCACCATTGTTTCTGGATTTATTGCTCTTGCAGGAAGTGAGAGAGTAAGTTGTTTACAAGGAGGGAGAACTTAGGTCACTGTCTTTTTTATTGCGGGTCTGTCTTTGTTTGAGCTGTTAACACTTCTTCCTTATCGACAGGTTAAATGAGGTCTGTAGGGCTGAAGTAGAGAGAGTTGACCAAAGGGCTTTGAGTTAGGAAATGGGAAGAGCGTGCTAGAAATCGGCTAAAGCATCTAAAGATGAGTCTGCGTAAATGGGTGATGTCACTGACTGGTGGCGATACGGGTCTGAGAGCCCATGCCAACTGTGTGTGTGCGTGGACACAAGGGAAAAAAGATGCCCTCATTGTGCCTGCTGTAGTCAGTCCGTCTGTAGTCAGCTGTTCGGCCCTAAGACTGAACGTCTTAATGCCCTTTAAATGAATGGACTGATTTACTTTTTATTTTTACCTTTTAAATGAAAGTAACATCTGCATAAAAGTTGAGTTGAGGTAAGTGAGCAGAATTACTTGTTGGATTTGTTGTTTGAGCTGAGAATTGCCCGTTGTTCTTACATAATCCATGTTAAAATAAAAAGCTTGTATGAAAACTTGTATGTATCAATAAAATCTTTCAGGTTTGAAATATTCTAGGGTGAGGCTGAAACCGATTACCAAAAGCAGATCACATCAGTCAGTCTCATGCATAACTCTTTGTGTTGGTCTAAATGTCCAGTGGCACATAGTTTGCTTTGTAAATCAAATGACAAATCTGCCACTCCTGCATGGAAGCAAACTCCACCCTGGTATCTCTGTAGACTTGTTGTTTATTGGTTGACCTGTTTGAGCGTGTGTGTGTGTGTGTGTGTGTGTGGTTTTGAAGTGGGGCTGTGACTCTATGCTGGTTCAGGGTAGAGTAGTTACTGTAGGGGTGATCCCAGCGCTGGACTCGGTGGAGTAAGATTACTGACTCTGTTGACTCCCACGCTCCATTTTGAATGGCTTTGACAATCAGATGGTTTGTAGAACAGATTTGCCTATTCAATTCTGTTCCAGCATGAGTGTGTTTCCAGCACAGTGATGCTTTATCTTTGGTAAGGTGGGTTGGGTTTACATAGCTTGTGACCAATGCAAATATCTGGCGCATGTTTTTTTCATAGTAGTGTATTGGTGCAGAGCTCTAAATTGTTTTGTGTGAAGTCATAAATCAGATTTTATCTATCAAATGACACTCCTTTCTTAATCAATTGAGCAATTGGCACAAATACCAAGCCCCAGCTAAAAAAAAAAAATGTCTAAGAATTTCCTAAGTTATGGAAATTATATTTCTGAATATTGTCTGAACATTTAAAATGTCCAGTTTTTTAAGTGTTGTAAAAATCCTTTTTATAAGAACATTTAGTTTGATCATTTATCATTTTTAATATTATGGGAACATTATTTTAAAACGTTCTCTGAACATTCTGAAACAAGTATAACATAAAAAAAAAAAAAATGAATGCCCAACTAAAACATGGGCGTTTAAAACATTTGAATCTGTATATTTTCCTATATATTTAATATTTATTATGCACACAATTTTATGTAATATTAATTCTTGAAAGGCTACGTGTTTTCATTTGAAAAATAAAAAAAAGTCACACTGCATAATTTAAATAAACTGCAAAACAAAGAGAAGTGATGACCAGTGTATCCAATAAGATACAATTTATACCCTATAAAGTAATATTACTATTATATATTTTTTTACTTTAAAATAAAAAAAAACATCTTTATTTTTTTTAGGTTTCCTTTGGTCTTTTTCTGTTTTCATATATCATAACTCATGCTTTATGTATTCAGACACATGTGCATGCCCATTTTTTCCTCTGAGGCATAGCAGGAAAAAACACTAATTTTCCAAAAGCACCTAAATTTCAAGTCTATGTTAAAATCCTGACATTAACAAGCATACAAGCTTCTAAATTTAAAACATATTTATTCTTTTGGCACCTACGCTGGTACATGCAAGCTTAATTAAACTGCCCTAACTGCTGCTCCTGTGCTCTTTATTGAAATGCATCCTATAATTTTGGGCTGTCAGGCCCTTGTAGTAGACCCATAATTTCAGAGTGTGGGTTGCCCGGCGACAGGATGTTTTTGCCAGTTGCTATGGCAGTGAAGTGACTGATTGTGTGGCTGTCCTGATTCTTCCTGGGACAGCATCACATGCCTGCTGGAGAGAAACGTCTGTCCCGAAGACAGGCTTGGAACACAATCTGTGCTTTTGATGCTTGTGTATTAATTGATGAGTTGATTTGATTAAAATGGTTGAGGTCATGTGGGTTTGGGTCAAATCAGTAGAAACAATCTAGAGCAAAGTACTTGTGTCTGTGCTTTTAAATTAACGGTTAACGGAGGGCCAGTAAAGTTAACTTACCACACAACCAGTCAGAATTACATTTCACGAGCTTTCGGTCAGCTAAAATGGTCAGCATCCTGGCCAAACTAGCCCACTGGCCTCTGACCATCATGGCCTCCTAATCATCCCCATACACCGATTGGCTTCATCACTCTGTCTCCTCTCCACCAATAAGCTGGTGTGTGGTGGGCGTTCTGGCGCACTATGGCTGCCGTCGCATCATCCAGGTGGATGCTGCACATTGGTGGTGGATGAGGAGATAGCCCCCTTACTATGTAAAGCGCTTTGAGTGTCTAGAAAAGCGCTATATAAATGTAACAAATGATTATTATTATTATTATTATTATTATAAAATGTATTAAAGGGATTCTCCACCCCAAAATTAAAATGTAGTCATTTATCACTTACCCCCATGTCGTTCCGAACCCGTAAAAGCTTCTTTCGTCTTCAGAACACAGTTTAAGATATTTTGGATGAAAACTGGGTGGTTTGTGACTGTCCCATTGACTGCCAAGTTTTGATTGCATTCAAAAGTGTTTTCTTTCTTTCGTTCTTTCTTTCTGTCTCGTATGTGCTGTTTGTGATGGGCTGCGGTTTGTGGCACCCAGGTAAGTGAACATTAGTCTCTTGTTATGATAAATCATTGTTTAAAAAAATACTTTTGGCACATTTTGGGCCACTAGGTGTCAGTATTAAAACATTTAGCCTACCCATTTATTGTTAGCTAGTTCCATTATTGTAGGCTAACTTGTTTCCCATTTTAACAAATTGTGATTCAATATGTTTCACCTGACATTATTCAGTAGTGTTTGTACATGTTTTATTGTTTAAGCTCTTATTCTTAATATTACATTGATTTTATTTGGACTGAGGTGACCGAGTAGAGTAATGTTGACCCAGTCTTTCACAATATCCTGCGGGCTACTGGCACAAACCAACACAAAATATTAATGGAGCATGTAATTGAGAGTAACTTGTACCAAAATAGGACATGCATGGATTTACGAGATCATTACACTTACATATGACATGAGCTCATACAGTTCCACACAAACATTTCTCATTCATGCATGTAGTAGGACACTTTCGAGCTGTTTGCAGTGTTTTGGCTCTTAGTGAGCATGGATTTTTCCTCTTGCCAAAGTACCCTGTTGTTGTCACCTACCGAGAAGATTTATATCACTGTCAGGGTTTGTCACAGTTTAGCTCATTAGCAACGTTGTCACTAGTCTTTGTACTGTTAATTCTTAACATTGGCGAGAAGTTTCAGCTAAATTTATATATATAAATAAATATATATTTTTTCCAAACAAGGGTCCTTTTTTTATTTTCAGGTCAGTTGTCTCTGTTCCAAACCATGGCAGCATTTTTTGTCTGTTCGTTATCCAGCTCATTTGACTCTTCCATTGGAAATCAATGAACCCTTATAGGTTTGGGGCTTATCGTGGGCTCACCATTTCAGTGCTCACTAATTATCTTTAAGTCCTGTTGCAGGGTTTGATAACACAGCCGCAGTGTTTTGAGGGATTAAGTGATTGTGGTCTATCAGAGCACAGTTCAAAAAGGGGGTAAGCCTGTGTCCTGGAATAGCTGACTGTCCAAAAACATTCACAGATCCACACACGTATTAAAACTCAACTCAACAGTGCTGTGAAGTGTTTGTATTTGCTTTTAACAGGTCAAAAATGATTATTGTGCATGCAAAACTGCATCCAAAATCATGTACACATTCAGACACTACTGCATTTGATGACGATTTCTTTCCTGACCTCATGGGACGGCAAAATGGTATGCATGCTTAAAAAAATAAGTCGGTCAACAATCAAGATTTGCTGAAAATGTACTTGCCCTCAGGCCTTCCAAGATGTAGATGAGTTTGTTTCTTCCTCGGAACAGATTTTGAGTGTTAAATGTTTGAGATCAGAATCTAATCAAATCTATAGTTGGAATAAAATTGAAAAAGATTTGTGAAATCTGTCAATACCCAGCCGTAAATAATTTATTTATGAGCATACCTACTACTTTTTACTTACTAAAATAAGGGCACATGTTCAGACATGGGGCAACAGTAGAGATCGTTTGTTTTTAAGACAACAATGTGCACATGAATGAGTTTCCATATGTGTCCATACTTGTCTTTGAAAGTTGGAAATACAGAGAGAAAAACAGGAAAGAGAAAAACCTGGGAAAGAGAAAAACAGGAAAGAGATGGTACCGAGATGATGGGAAAGGGGGAGTGTCTGTGGTAGGAGAACAAGCGAGCTGGAGAGAGAGAGAGAGAGAGAGAGAGAGAGAGTGACAGACAGGGGAGTGTCGGTGAGTTTGCATATGTTCCCCATGAGCAGGCCTGTGTGTGTATTTGGATATGGGCTTGCTCACGGGAGTGGGATTGACATCTCCAGGAATCTCTACTGGACATAGAGCCAGAGACATGTCATGCCTGGAAGGTGGGACATTTGTCTGTCTATATTTTTGCATGCTGTTTTTTGTTGTATGTGTCCATATGTGCTTGACAGAAAGAGTAACAGCATAAGGGAATTTTTGCTTTATATTAAAAGGGAACGAGAGTCTTTGTTGTTGGAAAAATCCCTTTCCTCTATTTCTGTTTCCTTTGTTTGTCATTTTCCTTTCCTCTTTCTGTAACAATTAGTCTTTTTTATCTTTTAATTTAAAGTTCTGTTTTTCTTGATTTATAATGCAGTATACTATATAATTTTGTGTGTGTGTGTGCGAGTAGATGAGTCTGTGTATGAACTGAATATGTTTCAACTGAAGATGTAAATGTATATATTGTGTGTTTTGTAAGCTTGTGAGTGCTAGTCAGCTGTTGAAAGCACAGATGCTGCAGGCATGTGTCGTGGCATGGTGCTGGCCCGTGTGCAGTGGACACCAAAAGTCTGTTTGTCCAGATACCTTGCTTGCTCTTGTTCCCTGGCTCATTAATATGCTTTCTCCCTCTGATCATTTTAGCATTCTAAAGTAAGATGCAAATGATTTTTCAGAGCAGTAGTAGTAGTCGATTTTTTTATTCATAGAACATACAAAGTTTTTTTTCTCTGGCATTCAACAATAAATAGATTTCTGAACTCATCCACATAGATGTTGTCCTACTTCTGCAGACTTTTAACGATCAGTGAATTTTATATGAGAAAGCAGATCAAGCAGTAAATCTGCTGCCTTGTTGGAGAAAGGCATAGGTTTGTTATTGCATAACCCAAGATGCTACCTCCATGCCAATTTACTGGACTTTAGTGTTTTTGGGAGTTTGAAAAAGTTGTCTGATAATACTGATTGAATTTAAAGACATGTTTGTATTTCTAGTTTATTGCATAGTAATGAAGGAACGGGAATGTCAGATTTATTTATTTTTTCTCAGATTTCAGCATTTACTCAAGCCAGATAAACCAGATGTAGTGCACATACTCGTGTGTCTGTGAGAGAAATGTTTATATGGACTTGTATATGTGTGTTGAGTGTTTGTTTGTGTCTTGTGTAACGGGGTGAACTCCAGTCATGTATGTGAGTTGCACATTGTTTAGATCTAACGGAGGCACTGTGGGTATGCATGGGAGACCTACATAAGCCATAAGTACAGAGTTAACCTATATATAACCCCACATGTTAGACACATATAGCAGCCATGTGAAGCAACTTTATAGAGGTCACATGCACTTAGAAGGGGTATTATATATTGAAAATGTAACACGTTTCTGTCTCTTTTTACATTTCTCAGTTTTCAGTTTAATTTTAATAGAATAGTTTGTATTTCTTCTTTATCAATAGTATTTTATTTTATATCTCTGGACAATGACTAGATTTAGTTTAGTTTTGGTTTATTTAAGTGTCCCATCGGTCTAGTTTGTACATGCTAATCAAATTCCTTAATTCTAATCGGGTGACCAAATGCACTAGTGCAGCAGTGTGTTTTTATTTTTTGCTGCCTTGTTAAGCTTCTTGTTAACCTTGATAGTGTTTAAGTCATGACCTCCATGACCTCCACAGTCCTGTTATACTTCAGACACCTGTGCTGCTGGTATGTATGAGAGACTTCATGTCCTCCATGAGGAGTTCTCACGCTTACTGTCTGCCACATTCCTCACAGGTCAGTTTACAGCACACTTAGTTCTCACACGTAAAAAGTGCTGTTGCTTCAGACATTCTCACATTCTGTAGTATCACACGGTTTCTGAAGAACACATGAATGATTTATTTATTGGTAATTTCCGTAGATCTCTAAAGCGATGTGACACTTCTGTAGAAATGAATGAGGATGAGTGTATGCTTGTTAATTTCACTTTGTGCCAGGTGCTAAGCAATATGGTTGACCTGGTTATTCTTGCCCAACCACCAAACAAAAAAGTGTTTGAAAAGCTTTGTGAAGTCACTTTATGGGACTATAATGCAGTTTATTATCCCATCCACAGCTAGAGGGCGCTGTTTCTCTCTTTGTAACCTGTCCTGCTCCCTAAGCTGTAATGATTGCCAGATCTACACAATTTACCACCTCAGCAGGATAGCATCACCCAGCACAGTTCACTTTAATCAGGCTGTATTTAGATCATCACACTTGATTAGACACTCATATTGAACAGCACTCAATAGTACTATGGACTGTTTAGCAGTGAACTCTGATATGTACAGGCAGTATGATTAGTATTTTCCTTGCCCAGAGTTTCTGACTGGGAATGTAATTTGACTAAGGAAATGACTCAGATTTCTATTTAAGAAAGTTTATGCCTCTGTTTTAAGAAAGATGTGGTTTAATGTGCAATTTAGAAAAACTAAATCTGGTTAAGCAATTCAGTGGAATTCTAGCTCTGCTGATATTTACCATAAAGCCAATAGACATGAACCTGTTTCTGTTTTGGCAAAGGTGCTCGAGCTCTTGCCTTTAGGTTTAAGTATCTGTTAGTTACGTGGGCATCTGTGTGACTGTGTGTGTCTATCTGATAATCCGAGTTAAGAGATTACCTCAAGATGAGCAAGAGGAGCCAAACACACTGACCAAAACACCGGTGGGACAAAGAGGATGATAGTTAGTTCTCATTTCTGTCCAGAGAGGTGGAGAGATCAGTAATAACTTCATGCAACAGTTGTGTTCTCTCACAAAACTTGATATCAGATCTCAAACAACTGTTTGAACTCATGAAGATTGCTTTGTTAATATCTTGTGAGATGTTTTCTAGTATATGAATGATTTTGTTTCTCGAACGGCATTGCTTGAAACATCAGTTCTTCAACACCTGAACATTTCTAAACTGTAAGTTCCTGCAGCGTAGTAGAGGGCTTGCTTTATGTATTTATTTATTTTATTTCTTGCCTGTTTTGTTTCAAATTGAATATTTTAATATCGTTTTATTATTTAATATTGTTATTTTATGTTCTGTTATATATTATTTAAATATTTTTGCTACATAAACTAACAATGGAAAATACTTAATAATGTATTAGTCTTAGCTAATGTTAATTGCAATACATAATACATTAAAACTTAAAGTTGTATGTGTTAATATTATTTAATGAATCTGTAAGCAAACCTGAACTAACAACGGACAGTTTTATTTTTATTAACTACCGTTAACAAAGAGTAATTTTTACTGTAAAAAATGTATTGATCAATGTTAGTGAATATATTAGCTAGCTTGTAATGGGACCTTATTATAGAACTGTAATATTTACTAACCAGTTCTCTACATATGAGAAATGTGTACAATTTTACAAAAATAAAACGCACCGAGTAAAATGTTTCATTTATTTAATTTTTAGATTTCAACATCTGTAACTTTCAAATTGCGAGTCCCTGATGTTCATGAGATTTTTTGTTTTTGTTTTGGAGATGTGAGTCTGTGTGTAATCTGACACCCCCTAGATTGCGGCTTTTGTTTGCGCAAATCAATTCAGCTTCATTCAAGCAGATCAAAAGAAAAGAGTGCGCGAGGAGGAGAGGGGTTTGTCTTCTGGAAATCCACCGAGAAGCCCTGCCCACCGCCTCCTTCCCCCCCAGGATTGAGGATGGTAGGGCAGAGGACAGACCTGAGTTTGGCTGATGAAGGGGTTGTGTGAGAGGGAGGGGGGGCAAATTAAGGACCGCCCCCAGGGCAGCTCCAGACCTGAGGATCCTTGAGCTTGCTGACATATGCTCAGCACCTCTCCATAGTCAATGTAGCTGACTGCTGCTACCAAGTGCGGGATGCCAACCTTTGCACCTGCAAGATGGGCAACAATCCACCCTCACAGCTCCAGTCTTCGGCCCTGGAACCGGCCCAAGCCCCCAGCACCAGGAGTGAGTGCGGTATCAAACGCAGACTGCTGGCCTCCAAGGTCCATCAGAGACCAGAATCACTGTGGACCCCTAAACCAATGCTAAGAGTGGAGGGAAAAGGACCACAAGCGGACACACTTACACGCTCTCAGTCTTGTTGCAAGAGGAACTCAGTATCATGCTTTCCCAGTGAGTATCCAGAAGTGTTTTTATGGTTTTAGTTGTAGTAAGAGGTTGGCTGGTGTCATTATAGTGAATTTAGTAGCTAGTTATGAAGGTGAGTGAAAGTGAGTAAATGATGACAGAATTTTCCATTTTGCGTGAATTATCTCTTACGTACAAACTTTTTAAGCACTTTTTCCAAACTTTTCCACACCATTTACCGTTTACGTTGATTTTAGCAGCTAAGCTTGCTTGTGCCAGGACACGCCGCGTCCGCTGTCATTGCTTTTGGTATGACTGCTTTTGTCTAAGGCATTTGAACCAATCAGCACACAGATTGTTCAGCTAAGACTTTGTGACCTTTGACCTTAAGAGACGTGACGGAACCTTTTTGGCTTGACCCCTTGGGGCCTCTTCCCTTCCTGTCCTTAATAAGGTTAGCTTCATTCACTCAGTATCACACAGAAGGTCATTTATTGATCTTTGATAGCATCACACATATGGACCGTTGGCCATTCATGATATACGATCAATGGGTGACTCTAAAGGTTACGGTATGAAGTGCAAAGGAAAAGTCAAGTGCAAAAGGTGAGAGACTGATGAATGGGGATGCATTTATGGCGTAATGATAAACATAGGCCATTTCAAACAGTGTATTTAATCATGTGTAGGGATGGGTATCGTTAAGGTTTTAACGGTATTACTACTCTTATCGATACTGCTTATCGATCCGGTACTTTAACGGTATTCTTATCGGTACTTTTTGTTATTTATATACTAGTGATGCACCGATCATGATTTTTCGTGGCCGATTCCGATACCGATTTTTTTCGAGCAAACTGGCCGATTCCGATTCCGATACCGATTTTTTTTCCTTTAAGCAACCAACAAGAAATAATGAAATATTCTAACACAAATAAAGTGGTTATATATTTTATTTAACGTGTATAATATTTAATTGTTTAAAAAATATATATATTTAAGAAAAAAGTTGCCCCCCAAATTCATGTCTGTGGTGTTTCAACAATGGATGTCACCCCTTTAAGAAAAGGGAGAATTCTATTTGGACTACTTCCTATGTGTAACGGTCAATGCAGGTGCTGGTTGATCTGAGGGGTGCATGGGGAGTACATTCTTTCTTATACATTTTAAAGTTAGCAATTTCATGTGTTGTCATTAGTGTATGTGGTGTTATGTTGATAACTTGCAGATCTGGCATATTTTAATTAAAAAATATATAAATACATACTTGTTGATATTTCCAAAATGTCCCCTGATCTTGAAATCATCATGATGGTAGCCTCCATTTTAGAAAAGTCTAAGCTGATTTGTATGTGGTGTTACTGTCTCTGGTGTTAATGTATTTTCTGGTAACACAGAGCCTTTAGTAACTTATAATTACATCTGTGGTGTTACTTCAATATGACATAGACATAAGTGGCTGTGTCACAAGTTTTTGATTAAAATTATTTAAAATTCAAAATGTTCTTAAGCTTTTATTTTTATGGATATAGCATATTAAACTAATTTTAAATGCCTATCAATATATTTTATTAGAAAAAAACAAACAAGCATCTTTACAAATTCTGCCTATCATTTGCCACCCCAGTTGAAGATGGACCAAGATGGTTTTTAAATTGGGTTGAAACTGGCCTTAAAACTGGCCTTAAATGAAAACATTAACAGTAACCATGTGAAATTAAAGGCAACATTTGCATAGTTACAATCTAAACAACACAACCAACACACATTCAACTGTCCAAACAACGATGTTACTTAATCAACATTTGTTGTCATTTTTAAAATTGGTGTAAAGAAAAAGGGTATTTACCAGTGAAACTAAATACAACCAAAGTAGGCTATATAAATAAATTATTCCAAAATGTTCAATCAAATAATGTTTAGTGCAACGAGCAAAAACAAAGATGCTACAGCTCGTGCTTGTTAAATCGAATTAAGTCAATGTAATTTTAAGGTAAAATAAAAATAATAATCTTGTATAGAACTGACGTATATACGTTTGAACGTTTTGTTCTTTACAAAAAGTAGCATTTCAGCTTTGTCACAAGTTGGTTTGTTTCTTTTCTCATCAACACGTGAGAAGCTGCGCTGAACAACTGTTCACGGTCTATTCTTGTGCAGGGCGTGGACAGATACGCTCGCGCAAATTCTAGTGATGGGAAGTTCGGATCATTTTACCGACTCGGACCTTTGAGTCTCGTTCAAGATGAACGAACGACTCGAAAAACCCGAAGACTCAAAAAGTGAACTAATCAATTATCTTTCCGGCTCATACTGCATTAGTCACGCGATGAACGAACGACTCGAAAAACCCGAAGACTCGAAACAGGTGAACTAATTCCAGTACAGAGCCTTTAGGATGGTGCGCATGCGCGACTGAACGAATCACTCCCCGAAACGACTCGTTCTTCTCGAGTCTCATTAAAGATTCGTTCAAGACCGACCCATCACTAGCAACTTCAGCTAGAGCAGCAAAGGAAAGAGGCTCTTATTTGTGTGCCAGTAATGTTACACCAATGTCTATTCGCTTCAATGTATCTGTTTTTCTGTGTTTGTTGTGCTCCTGCCGAATGTCTTCCACACAAATGACATGTTTGCAAAACTTTGCGCACTTTCGGAAAAATCGGCCGAAAAAAAGACAAAAACCGGCCGGTTGCCGATCGCGCATTATAAGCAAAAACCGGCCGGTTCCGATCTTTGGCCGGTCAACCGGTACATCCCTATTATATACATACATATATACATACATACACATATATGTATGAAATATATATTTCTATGATAGATTAGCAGCTTAATTTACATTGCTTTATATTCTGAAATGTTAAATAAATATTTCATTAAATAAATATAAAACATCAATTTGTAAATGCACCAGTGTGCAGGCATTTTTAGTGTTTTATATACATAAGATAAGATAGCGTAAGAACATGAACAAAGAAACAACATTAAATAAACTGACAAATATACCATTTGTCATAAAATAAAACAAATGTACAAATGAAATGAAAAAAACCCACAGTGCTTTCATTTATCTATGATGGTCTACTAACATTAATGTTCAGGTAAATAATAGCTACAAAATAAATCTAAAAGTGATCAAATATAAATGAACACTGCATAGTTTTCACTGTATATATTGATAGATTAATGCTTATTAAAGCTATTACTTTATTCAGATTAAGAGCTGTTAAGAGTGTTAAGAGATTAAGAGTGATTTTGTCTTTGTATTTTGTTCTTTGATTAACATTGAAGAAGCTCCAATCTGTCACTAAGACAAAATATTGACACAATTTTCTCCCAACTGTTCTCGTTCACTTTAAGATATAAACTGTGTTTTAAGTGAATACTCTTCAAGCCGTCCGTTTTTACATGCTTTGTGTGTATTTGATCGTTTGGACGCGTCTGAAGCTCAAAGTGTACTTTGCTTGTCAGTTTTAGAGCACGCGCGCACACATACACACACACGCACACACACTTCAGCCTGTGGAACAGCGTCTCTCGTGTGGATTGTACTTTCAACTTATTATCAAACATGTCCAGCAATTTAGTAACTGTAAAGACGGCATTTTACAACAATCGACAGACGATTGATCTGATTCTGACGTTAAGTTTTGGTCAGGGAGGAACGAATGCGCGCCGCTGTGAAGAGAAGGAAGTTGTGCTAGAAGAAACGCGGCTATAATACTTAGAAGCCAAAATAAAATAAAAACCCATTAAACAAACTTCGTTTAATATAACAGCCACATGCCTAAAGTGTAAGCATGTTTTAATGGTTAGTTCTCTTCTATCATAAACAGGGCTTTCATGTTGCGCGTGCTGAACTCATCCACGTGAGCGATCGCGCTTCTGATTTGGGAATAGCAAAAATGCATCATAGACAAGAGTTTGAATATTATTGCATATAAAAACAGCTGGTAACTCTGGCGGGATATAATTTGCAAGATAATGTGTATATATATAGCAATAATAAATGTATGTGTGTTTTCTTAATTTCTCCAGTACCGATAACAGAACCGTTAACGTCAGAGCTTATCGATACTCCGGTCTTTTATAATTTAGCCCCGAGACCGATTAAATACCGGGTTTCGGTACCCATCCCTAATCATGTGTAGTGTTTAGTTGTCTAGATAGGCCTTTTAAGCACATATTGATTGTCTATAAGTCATATCAGATGCTCAGATACAGTAGAATGATAAGAAACAGAGGATATGTGACCCAGCTGCCCATTGGAACCCAGGACAATGGGAAACAGCTGACTGATCTTTCCTTATTCTGATGGAGGGGACAGAACTGACCCAGATACAGCGTCCTCATCACCTCCCTGAGTCAATTATTATCTAATGAAACCAGTGGAGGGGAGAAAACAGACCAGAGAGGTGAAGAAGGGGACAGTGCATGTGTGTGAATGGGGTTGAGATTGAAGAAGAGAAGATGGTGTGATATAAAAGAAGATGATGGAGATATTTTATTATGCAGGCAATAAGAAAAATAAAAAAGGCTTTAGGGGATGTTTTATACTTGATTGATATATGCTAAATAGAGATATATGGAGATGGTTGTGACTATAGAGAAAGAGAAAGTACAAACCTTGAACCATATGTATTACCTAAACTTCAGCACATTACTTTTTTGTACCTGCTTTCGTACACAGCTAACCCTAACCCGATCGTTGAATGTGAGCTTGCAAAACATTAAAAAAATACAAATTCATGCACGGATGAAATTCTCACAATAAGATCTATAACATGAATTTAGAAAATAGTCTCTAGACATGAGAGTTTTGATGTGGGCCATTATGCATCCACCTAGTAACCACCCACGAGGACCCTAGCATAGAATGGTTTGCATAGCAATGCCTTAGCAACAATGCAACAACTTTGTAATGACCCGGGTTTTTTTTCAGACTGTTCAGAATTTATAAAAATTAGTGATCGACCGATATTTATTTTTTATAACCGATACCGATTATTTATACGTTTATGTACCGATAACCGATATTCAGAACCGATATTTATTTACTGTTATAAAGTAAATAAATAACAGAGTGAAGTAGGCTTGCCAAGATAGACGTGACGATGGTTATACTGGTGTTAAGCTGCAACCCTGTTACATTACTTGCTCACCGTGGCACCGTCCCCCACCGCCGTTTAGATTGTTTTTATAGTAATAAAAATAAATTCGTTCAGATAGAGGACACTAAAATTAAAACTGAACGCGGCTGCTAAATGCAAAGCACCGAAAGGATGAGAGTCTTGCATCACAGCAGTCTAGGTCTGCATTGTGACCACAGGCTGTCCCGAGCAGATTTCTTACGCCGCGGGATTTCTTACTCCGCTGTCCTTGATTGGTCCTTCCAATTCTCTTTCTTTTTTTTTTGTATTATGCTTATCCTATCATTTTAAATGACAGACTGTGTCGAATTGATTTATTTTTTCTCTGCTGCACTTTTCACTGTGTTAACAGCAAGATGTTAAATGAATTTAGTGTTTTGACAAGACTAATAAAATAGCTATTAGGCTAAACCTACATTTTTTTCCTATTGTGTTGTGAGCTGAATGTTAGCATAAACGAATTATATCCTGACAAAACAAATTATAATAGGGATTACAATTTTTGTATAACTTTTTTCCTCTGTGAAACTTTATTCCGTGTTGGCAGCAAAATGTTATTGACATTTATCAGTCAATAAATTCAAGACTCTTGACAAGACGAATAAAATAAATACACTTTTGTGCGGACTACACTTTTATTTGTTAGCCTAGCTCTCTTTCTTTCAGCAGAAATGTGAACAAACAGAATATATCGCGGGAGCGGAATAAAACCTAAAATAGTCCCGCGCAGACCTCTACATCACAGATCAGATTTCATTTATCACGTGAAGAGAGATGACTGACAAGAAGAGTGAGGTGAGAGACAACACGATGCGGAAGAGTTTCAAAACGAAACGTAAAAGCGCCCGTTTTAAGCCTGTTGACTTCTGAGTCTGACATTAATCTAAGTCAAGGAGAAAACTCACCGAGATCTACCAAGTGAAAAGTAAATAAATGATTAAATACATATTAAATAAATAATTAAAAAGGCTTGTTGTGATGTTGCATTAATTTAATAATAATACATAAAATAGTGTTGTATTATTATTCACTATTCACGTCGCTGTATTCAACTATATACTGAGCTGTATTCAAGCAGAAACATGATGTTTTAGTGATCAAGAGCACATACACGGTTCGTTTGCACATCATTTATAACGGACATAACGCGCGCCTAATGCACGATCATGTCACTGTAATCAGCTTTACCTTGATTACAAAACTTGCCCATTAAAACTTGTGTGTACTAGTGTGACACTGGCTTCTTTTATCCAGCGAGAGCTGTGGTTTGTGTATCATATGTTCATACAGCGGTTTTGAGCCGCCGTTCAGTCTGTATTCACAGCGCCATGAGAACCGTATTTCTCCTCCTAAACACAGAATACGTAGAGAGGTGAATACGATCTATTACCCCTGATCTAAGTGATAATGTTTAAAAAAAAATAAAACATTCGTTTCTCATTTATTTGGTTCCACAGTATTTGCTGATTTTTATTTTAAACACTGCTTGACGCCGAATTGCTGCTGATATTAAAGTCAAAGTAAAACGCGCACGGTGCTTACAGGCTTATTTAAAACCTAAGGAAAAGAGGGGAAACTCAAACAAAATATCAACTTCATTTTAAACTACAGTTTTAGGTTTATAAGCTGTTTAATAGGCTAAAGAGTGAATAATAATAATTCACTGGAAAATGTTAATTCACTGAATAATGTTCTCTGGAATATTGAAATAAGCTATAACAAACAAAACATTGTATTGTATTTTATTGCATTTCTTAACTGGCATGTTTTGTCAGAATTATTCAAATGTTTTTGTCATTCTAAATTATGAAAACTGCTGACAGCACGGTTTATCTATGCATTTACACAGAACTACTCAAACTGCGATCGCTTGTGGAGAAAATAAATAATTAATTTCGATAGAGATGTATTTATTTAGATGTTTATTGGCGAAATAATGGTTCTATAGTAAATGTTAATATAATTCAGCGTGTTTCAAACGAGTGAATCTTGTATAAAGTTACATGCGGTGGTCGTGCTGGAGCTTCTCCTGAGTGAACAGTGCCCACTGCTCCAGGTGTGTGTATGTGTGTGTGTCCACTGCTCCAGGTGTGTGTATGTGTGTGTGTCCACTGCTCCAGGTGTGTGTATGTGTGTGTGTCCACTGCTCCAGGTGTGTGTATGTGTGTGTGTCCACTGTTCCAGGTGTGTGTGCACTTGGATGGGTCAAATGCAGAGAACAAAATTTCACTGCTGGTTATACTCTGTATAATTATGTATGTAAAAAAAAAAATCAAAACCCATATTTTTTTTTTTACAAAACCGATAACCGATTATGGTAAAATGCTTAAATATCGGGAAAAATATCGGTCAACCGATATATCGGTCGATCTCCAATAAAAATCTAGTTAATAATGTATTTAATTATTTAGTAAATAATAAGATAATATATTAAATATTTCATATCAAATCTACATTTTACTTTCCAAAATGTATTATAATATATTTAAATTTTGCAGCAAAATATACATTTTTGTTTCACTTCACATCATGTCTAACAACACCCCTTAACCAGGGTAAAATCACTGTACCACATGGGCTATTGTGGCTTAATGTTTTTTTTTTCATTAGCAAGGTGCTCATTGTCTGTAGAGTTTAGTTTAAAGGTGATCCGGGCTGCTCTAGTGTCAACATAGAGCTGATGGTCTCTGCCCTCTCACGCTGGTCTGAGCTAATGTGTTGTGACAGCTCAAGATGCTCCACAGATCCGCTCTGCTTTGTGTTCAGCACAGTACTGTCATGCCCTGCTGAAATATGTAGTTTGAGTGTGAACTCACACTGTCTCTCTTTCCCCTCGCTTTTTTTTTCAATAATTTTTTGTTCTTTCTTTCCTTCACTATGTGTTGTATTGTTCGGTGACACTTGTCATGGATGAAGCAGTGTTGCAGTATTAGGCACCGAGCAGGTGTTTCACAGATCTCTGCTAAGCCGAGCTCAAGCATTGTGGCCAGTGTTTGGTCAATTCTTCTGTATATCCTCTCAGGGGACTGAAAGAAACTGGCAGGAGCACACACCAAATAATGAGATGTGTTTTACGAAATTCATTTCTCAAGGGAGTTAGAAATTGGAGCCAAAATGCATTGTTGGCTGAGCCGATGAGAAAATCCTAGAAAATTGATACTCTGGAGAATCTGAGAGAAAAATACAGTTCCTAAATGATTACGGAGAAACCTAGATGGAGAATCTAGGCCACCGATTCAACAATATACTCATCTTCTAGGTCCTAGAAGTTGATGGGAAACAAGTACCTGGTTTAATCCAGCATTTGTTCAGGGTTGAGCATTGACTTGGACTCCAATCGAAGAGCATGTATTAACATCATTATCCTGCTTAGCCTGACCTCAGCGGCCATCCCAGGGATGATTAACTGCTCTGATGACCATCAGACCCCTGCTTAAGTAGGCCGAGGTTATTTTGGTTCGTTACTATTGTTTTCGTGCTCCTTGTATCCTTAATCTCAGTCAGGAATTGTGGGTAGCCTTAGCCCCTTGCTGTGAATAGTGAATACAAAAGTCTTCGTCTTTACCCTGCCTAACTAACTCTTACAGTTCAGTCCCGCAGCATGACAAAGGCACTTTGTTAATTGTCGAATCACCTCAGGCATGCATGCATAACCCCTGCTGATGGCAGGACAGGGACAAAAGAAACCTTACTGCTTATATTACCATTCCTTAAAGACAGGTGGATTCTCTTACTCCTTTCCTCTTTCCATCTCCCTCTCTTTCTGTCCCATTCCCTTTCTCTCTTCTTCCCACCCCCACCTCCTTCATCATATGTTCACCTCCTTCTTCAAGAATTGGGGGTGGAGCTACTCAACTGTAAAGAAGTGTCGCTCTGTGTGGGGTCGATGTTCTGTGTTTTTCGAGGAGGACCAAGAGCTGTCAGTCATTGTGGAATGCTGCTACTTTTGTTCTTAGATGGAGTTATTTAATTGTTAGTGCTACTTAACTTCATATCAGTATTGGTTCATGAAGTAAAACAGTCTGATAAAACTTTGCCAAAAGATTGTGGAACCCCACATTATTAATAGTAAATTGTTAACAAATAAAATATGCCAAACATTGTTTTTATTCATAACACACAGGCAATGTGTTTATTAATTCTTAGTTATATTTGTAAATTGTACAATTTACTGTATTTGTACAATTGTAAGTCGCTTTGGATAAAAGCGTCTGCTAAATAACTAAATGTAAATGTAATGTAAATATTTCTAATATATTTGTGTATAATTTTCAGCATTTATAAAAGAAATTTGATCATAAGCATGTATAGTTTCTTTATCGCAAATCAAAACAAAATAAACATGGTTTTCCACTTTAAAATGGATTTCAAAGGATACATTTTGAGATTTTACGTTTTCAAGTGATATATAATTTCTTATGATTTCTAAAGTGGGATAGGGAAAAAGGCAACTAAGAAAACTTTCTTTGACAAAGGTCAGAACTCCTGTAATGATGTAGTTTTTTCAGTTGCACCCTTTCCAACGATATATAGTTTGTCATGATTAGATTAGGATTTAAGTGTAATATAGTGAAGTAAACTTAAAGTGGACAGAGTGACAGTTAAGAGGTTAAATGGAGTCATAGATTGTATATATTTAAAATGTTTTTTTAGCAGTTTTACAAAATGTAGATTGAAATCTAATATTGGGCAATATATCGGTTATCAGATTTGATATATCTATACTGTTATTTAATATTGGTATGACCTAATGAACCTAATTCATTTCTAAAGACTTTCTAAACAGAGTGACATGATTTGTAGGGCTCTTTTAACCATCTTTTAAAAAAACACATTGGAACTACCCACAACACCCTAGAACCACTCCCATACAGCTGTGGTTGCTTCAGTATGTCAGTTGTGGCAAAATCTTGAATCCACATTTTTTTGTTGTCTATTCATCACACTCTCCAGGCACATGCACAGCATCTGTAATGGCCCTTATTAACTTTAGAGAGCTTCGTCATGTGGCTCTTTATATTGTGTGTTGGCTGAGGGTGACAAGAGGTCACTACATATGAATGTAATGGTTTGAGTGTGTGAGAGAGAAAGAGAGATTTAAAATGCTCATTCCTGCTCTGCATAAACTTCTGTCAAACCAGTGCCTCTCCATCATGATGAGACTGGGTCTAATTGACTCTTTCAGGCTTGTTTGGTTTAGTTTTGGCACTAATTGGGCCTTCTCTTCCATCATGGCTGCTGTAATTAAGTTTTGGTTGGTGGATTAATCTCTTTAGGGGATTGAGGGTTAAAACTAGTTTTATTTAGCGCTGGACATCAGGTGTTTGCCGAGTAGAAAGGGGGATAAATGATTGATTTGGAGTTGAAGTGATGTGGTTTCCAAGCTTGGAAAAATCATGGAAATTAATAAAATATTTAAAAGTGATTGGAAATTCATCAGTCAGAAGGTGTTGGCCCCAGTCAGGCCAGTATTGTTATCTTGCATTCCTTGACCAGGGTTTATGCCTGTCAAACCTTAATGTTATTGTCAAAATCATTTTGTTGTCATTGTTTGTGAGATTTATGATTGTATTGGTGAGACTGATTTATGATTGTATTGGTGAGACTGATTGATAAAATCTTACAAATCAGTAATATTTTGCAACACACCATAATTTTCTAGCAAATGTTTATGAATTTATAGTTTGTGTGGAGTTGCACTGCAGTTGTATACTTTCTAGTTATTGCAAGTGAAAAACACTATTTTCTGTAAAAAATACTTTTTGTAAAAAAATTACGTTTTTTAAATTGCTTGAAAAACAGACACCTAAAATGTATTTATTTATTTATGTATTTATTTTATTGTTTAACCCTGATCAGTGTTATGGTTTTATCCACTGGTACATACACTGAACCACAGTGTTCTACTAAAATAATAAATAACTAATCTTATTTCAGGTCCATTACAATCATCTCACAGCAAACTACAGTACGTTTCCTCTCTGAGCTGGGTGTCAGGTAATTGGGTTACAGGTCATCTCTTAGCAGAGGGCTCAGATTCAGAGCGTGAGGTCTGACAGGCGTCACATGTATTGATCGGTTCCTCAAAGCCATATGTCTTAGAATTGTGCTAAATGACATTATTCGAAAGGTCAGCGGGGTTAAAAGGCAGGGACAAGCTAGTTTCACCCAACATTAGACATTATTTAAGTGAATTATTTCAGATCATTTACACTGCCAGCCTTCATAGCCAGGGAAAAAAACTCTGCTCTTTAGCACTGAATTGACAGTGTATCTGATTCACTTTTCCAATCTTCACTTTTCACTTTCCATTCAGCTCCAGGTTAGGTTGTATTGCAGTAAACAGTTTCCAGTTGATTTGTCATGTGTTGAAGACACACCTCTCAGTAACGATTTGGATGTAGCAGGAGTTTGTGATCTCGATGTGGACAGGTAAAACAACAGCCGCTGATTTAGCTTGATCTTTAATTAAGTCTCATTAACTCTGATAAATAGGTCTGCCAGCTGACCAGCATTTTATTCGTCTGGCCACATGTTCACGCTGTGCACAAATCCAATTTAGTTCTTGAATGTGATCTTTAGGACTGATTGTTTGTACGGTTGTTTTGTATGTGATGAAATCAGATCAGTTTGCTCAGACAATGTGGCCATGATCTGATATACAAGCTGTCATCTGTGACAAATATAGTGACTAAATGTCACAGAGCAACTTACAAGTCATGATCTATAAAATGAATGTTTTCTCAGAGCGTGACCTTGCTTTGACTGTTTTTACACTGGAAAATTGTTGAATTACTCTATTTTTATACGGCGAGATTATTAAATGTGAGTGAAGTGATGTGTTTCATATGGGACCCTCTAGCATGATTTAACTCAGAACTGAGTTCCCCAGACTCGCGGTCCTGTAAGGATGAAGGCTAAAGAAGAGAGATCTCCATTATATCGCTGACCAGTCAGACCTCTGTGACTTCTCAGAGACTTGTTATGATATAAAAGATGAATGGAGAGAATGTTAGAAGGATTTAGGAAGCGGGAGTGTCAAAGATGTGGACAGAAGTTGGGATGCTACAGGGGTTTAGTGATGTTAAGGTCTTGTTTAATGTTGCTCCCTTAATGCTGCTTGGTCAGCACAGATTGACAAGCAATGGAAACCTGATGACTTATTATAGAATGAGCCATCTAGAGGACACCGAACATCCAGTTTGACAATCAGTTGTTTAAACCTACTATAACCACTAGAAGGCGCTGATCATACAGCATTTCACAGCCATAAATGAGACGGTCCTCCTGATACCTCTTCCAAGAACTTTGCAACATACTTTGAATGTAAATAATATTATTATATTATTATTATATAATATATTAATGTAATTATATTCTTTTTATTAATAAAATTATTAAGATTTTGAATTAGCTTTTATTTTTATATTTTATCTTCTTGTTTAAGTTTTAATAATTGTATTATGTGCTTTTGTTATATTTATATATATAGCTTAACTTTTATATCAGTTTTGGGTTTAGTAATTTTAGCACTTCAATCGAAACTTATTTCAGTAATTTGCCAAGGCACGTTTTTTTATGTCATTTTATTTCAGCTTTATTTCAAAAACTTTTCTTTTCTTTTTTTGCTATCAATAACAACACTGGCTGTATTGTATTATATGTAGAACCCTGCTGGCTCTTTCGCATGTTTTCGTTGGCTGCTTTTTTTATTCCTGTATTTTTAAAGTATGTACTGAATTGAAGTTAAGAACTTCTGACTGCTGATTATAGTAATAGTATGTTCTGTAGGTATGCAGATGGGTTTACTACAAATGCTTTCACTGACATACTTATTCTGCCATGTTGGCTTTGTCCTTTGACCCATATGTTCTTTGACCTATTATTCAGTATACTTAAAACAACAAAACTGTAAATGCCTGAGCCCAGATTCTCCAGAACAACACTGACCTCAAAAGGATTTTCATAGAGCTTATAGTTTTTAAGTTAATTGAAAATTAGATCAACCTGCGGTCTTACACACTAACAAGTCTTCAAGATTCAAGATCTTTGTTGTCATGTGTACTAGATAAAATTAAATTCTTATTTCAGAAAGACGTGGTAGAAAGGGAACGGACAATACATTATAAAGAGATTAAATGTAAAGAATGAACAGTAAAGTACAAGACAAAAAAACTATTGAATATTTGTATTCTACAAGTCTGCTATTTGAATGCTGTTTTGCAAAGAAGTACACCTACGTGGACACTGGGAGTTTCTTTTGTCATTAAAGTGAAATATGTAGGCCCTGTCAGAGTTAATCCCAGAGGCGTTTTAAAGTTCAATATTTGATCAGTGAATTACCCAGACTCCTTTGGGAGTCCTCAGGAGAAGAGGCATGCTATCAAAGTGGTCTTAGGATCTATATGAAATGAACTCTGTTTTTTTCATCTGTGGTGCTTCATCATATTGATAGGACACAAGAGAGGAGGAGGGGGAGATTTGAGTGACTTCCATCTTCCCTGCATAATTCAGAGAGAGAGGACAGGTTTGTGGTATAGGGTTACAGGATATACAAACCCCCTTCACATAACCCCTCACATTTGAGCATGCACTTGTGGCTCTATTTGCTACTTAAGAAAATGAGCCTTTCCAATTCCAGGTGTCCTCAAAGACGTCTCTGCTTGAAGAAGGCTAAATGATAGGCCTAATGGTAAATTAGTGTTCAGGATCATGAGTAATTAAGCATTATGTGTTTTAATGTGGTATGAATGTCTGCAGCACTATCACGGCAGCTTTCATGTGTGTCTTCCTCATTAAAAGCCTGTTAATTTGCACATCCCCATATTCACGCTTCCATTAAGAGTCTCTATGGACTGAACCAGATTGTTATCGCTTCTGTTTCCCTCTATATAGGTATATATCTACTTATGGATGTGTGTTAGTAATACTGCCTTTATATGCTCAGTATCCCTGCTCTCTCGAGTTAATGACAAAAGGGATATATGGAAGTCCCGTTGGTACATCCTGGCACCGTCACATCCCGTTTCCACAGCAACAGTGACTCCATCTTGTTCCAGAGGCTGAAGTCTCAGTGGAAATCTGACAAAAATGATGTTGCAAATCTCTCACATGGTTGCATTTGACTAATTGGCTATTATATTCCTCATTTTCTCCCATGCAGCTTGTTCATTTTTGCAAGTTTAATCAGTTTGAAGTGTCCTATAAGTGCTCTGTTGCTCGTGACAGATCTCTTTTGTCCTTCATCGAACTCCTGGTTTTGCCCAGAATCTGAAGTTTGAACTCTGTGACCTAATCATGCACCATTTATCTCCATTGAGCACCGGTTTCAGTGTATAGTAGAAAATATGGGTCAGTTTGCTTCAGCACATTGAAATCAGACCTATTTACCCCCCCTCCCCAGAGATCTACCCCCACCATGATTACAAGCTCTATGGGAAATCTAGCCGCATGCTGTTTATCGTCTCCTAATTAGGCCTAGACTTCCTGCAGCTTATAGATTGCTTTTGACACTCTTCGATTTGGTCTCTCCCTTTTGGGGTCACCTTTGCTAGGTTGGATGAGCAGTGGCCCTGGTGGAGCAAAGTGGGTTAAATTAAACCTCTTCTACACTACAGTAATGCAGACTAGACACTCAATTACTCCTGCTGATCCATTCATATCATGCAGCCAATTACTGACAAACCTGAAAATTGAAGGTGCTGTTATATTTTTAAATAAACCCTTCCATTAAAATGTTTGGGGTCTTCAATTCAAAACTGTTTTCTTTTTTAGTTTGTTTGTATCAGTGCTAATTGCTCTGAATGTTTTCCTGCCAATTAAATAAGGAGTAAAATAAATAGTACAGTAATAATATATAAGGATGCACTGAAATGAAAATTCTGGGCTAAAACCGAACCTTCTGGGGGGCACTTGGCAAAATCAGAAACCAAAATGCTTTTAATAATTGTTTACTGTTTTATTAAATAATATAAAATAATTTTGTAATACTTTTTAATTTAAACTGAATAATTTTGATAATGCTACATTTAAAATAACACACTTTTATTGAGAGTAAAACAGTAAGATTGAACAATAAATATATAATATTAATATCAATATATTTTTTTATTCAATTCTATGGAACAAATCAGGGTGGTGCTGCGTGCCATATATTTTTGTCCAGAAACGAAAATACAATTTTCAGCTGATAATTTTGGTGGCTGAAATTGCAGTGCATCCCTAATATATGAAGAGCTCTTTTCCAAAACGCGATAAATGCCAAATTTAAAAAAAAAGGAGTTTGTCATGCCATTTTGCTGTGTACTGAACCTATTCACTGCTCCAATCAATGTTTCATGCCAAATCGCTATATTTCCTTGTTAAAATGTACTGCAAGATGCAGTTCTTTTCCAAACCGCTATAAGCGCCGAACCTGTTTTTAGCCTAAATGCGATATATCCTCATATGACTGGACAAAGAAAATAAAAAAAAACCAACAAAAAAAGAAGGTTCGTCACTCAGGTGGCGCGTTAATACCCACTGTGGGATGTCAATGTAACAGATGTGTATGCCAGTAAGGGCTGTGTGTAAACCTCACTCCCCTGACCTCAAAAGAGGCGCTCTAGCGACTGACGTTAGAGGCTGTAGCCTTTGGCGTTCCTTGTTAGAGCACCTGCCTCCCGCACCGGAAACCCGGGTTCGAGACCCGCTCGGTGTGATGGTGGGGACCCGGAGGGTTACATCAACACAAGGCTGGTGCGACCGGCTTATAGTATGAGTGTCATATGTTGCATGTTCTCTTTTTTTTTTTAAGACATAAACCAACATTAAAAAAAGGATGGATTTGTAGCGTTTTGAAAAAAAAAAAAAACAACTTGGAATTTATAATCGACAATATTGTTGTTTAATTTACCATTATTCATGTTCAGACTAGCCAACGTAAAGATAATGATATTACAAAATTATTCTAGGTAAAAACTGTATTTTTTTAAATTAAATGGATTGCGAGCTCTATATACACCGTGATTAATGACAATTATTCTACTGTAAAAATTATAATTGCGATAAGCCCAGACATCTTTCCAAACACACTTTTATCTTAAAGAATAGTCTTGATGTTTTATGTGTTATTGAATTTGTCAGATACATTAAAGCAAATGTCACATGCGGATTTGTTAGATGGTCTTTGTCTCAAACCATTAATAAAAATGGGACTAGACAGAACACACAGCTCTGTCCACTGTGATGAATTCAATGAGCGGCATTAAAGGTTGATCTGTGAGGAGACAAGCACACAGTCTTTGAGACATCGTATTGACATATCCCCATGAACTTTTACAGCCAGCATGTGCACCTTTTGAATTTAATGCACAGAGGGCTTAAGACAAAGACTGCTGTCCAATTATTTGTCGTCTCGCTGAAATCCATACTGCAGTAGACAGAGGTGTAGGTGCATGTCTGATGTGTCCTGAGACGCCCCTGTGTGTATGAGGTTCAGTTGTTTCCATGCATTCTACCTCATCTAATTCTCTGTGCTTTGGGGAAACGGAGAGCTTTGTGTACTTTGGCAGGTCATCGCAATGGAACATCTTTAACTGATGAGGTGCCATGAGACTTGTGTTCAAACTGAAGCTTTTCTTCAGTAATGGCTCCCCACAGACTGATGCTGTACATGGGTTCCACTAAGTACATGTTTTGCATAAATGCAAAACATGATTATGCATTTAGAAGACATTTGGAACAATTGGTTCCAGGGAGTAAAATTCACGCTCAACCAGTTGAGCTCCAGGAAACCCAAAATATACACTACTGTTCAAAAGTATGTGGTTCGATCAAAAGTGACATTAAATCAGGGCTCTAGACTGCAACCATTTTTTGAGAGTGTGCGAGTAAAAATTTGACGTGGTCGCACTTGTGCGAGTGCATTGTCTGCATTGCTCCAAAGCGTCTGCTTCATACAGCGCACGCTGCAGAGCTGCGTCACATTGTAGCAGGAGTCAGATTACACTGATCACGTGAAGAGAGGCGCTTTCAGCGCGAGCGCTTCAGTAGAGCCTGGTTTATACTCACCGCGACAGCACGAGCTCGAAGGTGCACAACAGAGGAAGTGGTTTTCAAATTAAAGTAAAATACCGCTTCTTAAACCAGAGAAGGTTAACATGTTGGTATTCATTTAGAAGAAACATGCAAGTCCTGTCAGCGACAGCCAGTTTAGTTTTACTTTTCTCTTTTGACTTTTCATGTTTTCGTTTTGAAAAGCTTGTTATCTTTGCTGTTTACCTCACATTACGCTATGGGGGCTTTCCTTTATTTTTTATATTATTATTTATTTGATTACTCAGTGTTTGCTAAATATTCTGTCATTTATTAGTCTGTATATAATACAGCAAGTTATGTGTCCTATGCCATGCCTCGTCTTTTTCGTTTTTGCTAATAAACATTATTTAAGACAGTTTGTCATTGTAACGTACTGTTTTATTGTAGTTGTGCTTTTTAATTAAGAATAACAATTAATCAATTTTTTGTTTTAGTCTTAAATAGATATAAGTATTAGATATTATAGTAGATATAAGAAAAACAGACAATTATCTTTTCTTGTAAAATGTGACACCAAGATCGCAAATTTGAAAGTGAAAGTGAAAGCACACGAAAAAAAGAATTCCTGTTCACAAAATTTAAACCACAATAAATACTGATGAAAAAGAACAGGTTGAATGTTGAACACTTTCATTACCATATAACTATAAACTATGATAAAAGTTTATCAGCATGCGTTAATTAATCAAATGTTGTGTAAAAAATATTTTCGACCAGATTGTGCTCGTGCGACCTGCTGAGAAAGTTAGTCGCAAACGTGCGACCAGTGGGAAGAATGAGTCTAGAGCCCTGAATTAAAGACATTTAAAATGTTGCAAAAGATTTCTATTGCAAATAAATGCTGTTCTTTTGAACATTTTATTCATCAATCCTAAAAATAGTTTTCAACACTGAACATGTAACACTAAAGACTGTAGTAACATCTGCTGTTAATTAAGCATTGTCATCACAGGAATCATTTAGATTTGAAACTCTTTTAAAATAAAAAACTGTATTACTTAAATATAATAATGTTTCACTGTAGTACTGTTTTACTTAACTTTTGACTTATTAAATGCTGCCTTGGTGAGCATAAGAGACTCACCAAGCCTTAACAACCCTAAAGCTCAAATTTTACTGTCCCCAAACTTTGGAATTGTAGCGCGTGTCATGGAGAGAATGTGATCAAATTATTTCCTTTTAATATAACTAAAACAGAAAGGCACAAATTACTTTTAGCAAGCCCTTAAATCTCCTGCAAAACAGACAGAATTACTACTCTAACCATGTCTGGACAAAACCGCCTCAGTGTCCCAACAACGGCTCTAACGGCCCGAACTCCTCAGAGAGAAACATGCTGAAAAGACTGTATGTGTGAGGGGGACATATTAACAGCTACCCACCTGGTGTCCTGTAGAAAAGACAACTTGCTGACCATTGCACGCCTGTTTGTGTTCAGAAAACAGACTGCCGTTGGTCTTATTTATAGTCAGCCAGGGTGGTTGTTCTCCTTTAGACAAGAAAACAGAAAAACAGGCCAAATATGACTGTGCCTATGGCACAGGAGGCTTAGTGAAATCCCCCCAAAAAAATATCCACACAATAATAGGTTTTGGTTTTGCTGACTTGTTATTGCTTATTATTAGTTTGCATTGCAAGTATAACTTTTCTATGTTGAACTAGTTTCCTCCAGTTTAATATTATATGCAGGGACCAAATTTAAGTAAGACATTTTCTGGTAGTAAAATGTATTTATTGTTTGTTATATATATATATATATATAAATATATGTAACCGTTTATATATTTATATAGTTACTATTTATATAGAATTTTTCATTTGTTGACTTTTTGATAATTTAGGGATGGAGTAAGAGAGAAAGTTAGGAGAGACACTTGTGTAGCTGGGGGAGAAAATTGCACTTTGACCTCATTTCTGCTGGAGTTTCTCAAAAGGGTTTCCCCGCTTCAACTATTGATCTGAATTAGAGCCATGCACGGGCCTCAAATTTAGGCCCGACCCTGGCCTGAGATGCTCAGTCAGGCCCTACCCCGCCCCGTGTCCGACAGCTTATCAGAATTACCGACCCGAGCCAGTTTTTTTTTTTTACAGCTCATGCTTCAGCTATTAAAATAGTTCAGTTTTGTATGTAATGGCAAAGTGATTATATTTAGTTTCGTTTTCTTTTTATTAAGTTAATTTAGAAAAAAAATTGGAGCATTTTTTGTTTGTTAAATAGTTTTTTCTTTCTTAAAGTAACGACCAAGCGGCCAGTGGCAGACCGGCAGGCTGATCATAACTTATGTTTGATCAATTTAGCCTTCTCAAATCATCATGACTTGCCTAAAATAAAATATATAGATATATAGATCACAAACATGATAAATATATCTATAGAAAGCTTTAAATTACTACTTAAGGAAATAAATCAAATCAAAAACGACAACTTTTCATTATAATCATAATCCGTGATGCACTTCTCTCAATAGGCGCGTCTAATGAGGAGATAGCGAATCAGGATCATCAAGCTTTAGTCTATTGCGTGCGTTTGAACGCGGAACCCTTCAGCTGCGCTGACTCTAAACACCGTCGAACCTCTCTCAGTCGTGGCAGCACGGACTCGTGTTGTTTCCACCAGAGCGGCAATTTTTTTCATCACTAATTGATGGATGTCTAAAATATAAAAATAGGGAGAAGTGTAAAACAGACCCGAGGCCCGGCTATGGCATCTGAACTATGACGTGAAAATTGGCCCGAAGCCCAGCCCTAGAGGCGTAAAAAAATCGGGGCCCAAATCCAGGGCTCTAATCTGAATCAATTTTCAGCTATTTGTAATTCATAAAGAAGCTGACTCATTATTGCTTTCCCTCCAGTCAGATCAGTCGGATCTTCCCCCTTTAAATTATGATTTATTGCATCTCTCTTTCATGCTCTGCTTTTCTATGTTCTCACCAAGGTGTGTCTTTCTGAACGACTCTACTTCAAAGGGAATTATTTGTCTTTTCTTCACTCATCTCTGGTTTTCCTCCCTTCTTTATTGTCAGAACATTATTCATCTCGTCAGATCTGATGGTGTTTGTAGTCTCTTCAAAGTTCTCCTCCCTAAGTGAGCTTGTATGTTATGTGTATTGTATTCATTCTAGCTTTAACCATTAGATGTTCTCGTTGACGATACAATAGCGGGGAATGCCTTCACTGAGGGGGCCCAAGCCTATTATTTAACACAATGCCTGACCTTATACACACACACACATACTCTGAAGCAGACACGCTACGGCCAGACATGGCTTGAGACTTTCCTTTCACGGCCTCTCTTGTACTGACTTGACCAATCTTCACACAGGATCGGTGGAGTGCCAAGCGCTCGAGTGGTCGGTCTGGATGCTTTCTCTCCTCCTAGCAGTCCATTCCTCTCTTAACAAGTCTTATCTGCAATCAAACTAAATGCGAATAAGCCCAGGCTTGATTTCAAACACTGTTTAAGCCTGCAGCCTTTTATTGCCTTTCTTTCAAAACCAAGTAGGCGATGTTTGTTTTATGCAGATTTCTCTTGTCTTATGTGGGGCAGTAGATGGTTGATAAGTGTTTTACAGCTTCTGGGTCTCATTGTGAGGGATTGAGGGATTTGTTATGGGTAAATACAAAGTGTTTGGGGTAGAAGCAGAGGCAGAATTATATAGTTTGTGTGCGTGTGGTGGTGTGTGTGTGTGTGTGTGTGTGTGTTGTGTGTGTGTGTGTGTGTGTGTGTGTGTCTGTGTGGTGGTGTGTGGTGTGTGTGTGTGTGTCTGTGTCTGTGTGTGTATTGTGCTAACAAAGATTCCTCCTTATTCATGTTGACTTCATGAGCTCCACACATTAAAGCTTTTTTTTAGTACATCTTCATAGTTATATTCTCTAGTTTCAAAGTACTTGTGATTATTTTACACAATATTTCACCAAAGTTGTTAATACTAATAGTAAACCATTCCATAGTAGATATAATATAATAGCTGTATTTTATAATAATATACAATAAAATACAATGAAAAAAATAGAGAAGCAAAAGTGTAGTAATTTCTGTAGTAATGGTAGTTTTTTTAATCACGTGTGTGTTTTAATTTTAGTATATTATATAGTATTGTAGTGAACAATATATAAAACTATATACAACATAACATTATTATAAACTAATACTAATCAAGAAAATATATTAATGAACTATTCTAGGGGACAGATGTTCAGAGACATCCTGGGAATGTTGTGATCAGTTAGTGATCTGTGCATGTGCAGTTCAGGTCTAGCTCTTTCTCTTGCTTTCTTTCTATAGATATCCAGTGATTGCTAACGTTGCAGGTCAGTCATTAAAATGTTATAGACAAAAGTGAGAAAGAGAAGGAAATGTATGTGTGACTGTTTGTCTATATGAGTCTCTTGAGAGTTGTTTGATTGCGTGTCCGAGGTGTGTGGGAAAGCAGCCCTGTGTCATTAAGACTGACCTTGAAGAAAAGAAAACAATCTTTCTAACTAACCGGTAATTATATGTGGATTTTGAGCGTGTGCTTTTGTGCTTAATCTCTAACTTCTCTGAAATCCTGATTTTTCAGTTTCAGTTTTAAGCCTGTTTTGTTGCAAAAACTGAAGACCCCAGCTTTCTCTCTTCTCTCCAAACTAAATGCTGTTTGAAAATGCAGAATATTTGTATTTGTGGTAGCAGAGACAGCTGTGTTTGTGTTTAGTATGTGAGAGCTGACCTCAGTACACTGAACAAACACTCTGAACAGGTTCAGTGCTGGCTGGAGATCTCCTCGTACCTGCCACACACTCTCTTTCTCTTTTTCTAGAATAAATCAGACGAATGCTTTTAAGATCAGACCAACAAACCACAGGAGAGGGTATGAGGAACAAAAGAGAAACAAATCAATAGGGATTACTTTAATAAGCACCAAAAGCATTGACAGGAGAGAGAATGAGAGATGAGGGAGGACTGATGTATATGAGGAAGCAGAGAATTAGAGAAGAAAAAGGTTGTGAGTATTACACAAATTAAAGTCTAAGTTGTCTTTTAAATTGGAAAAAAAAATTGAATTGAAAATTTATACAAATATCATTAATAAAGTTGCATTTTTTTATTAGTGACCTTTGGTTTATGTCCAGGTTGAAAAAAATATATTAGTTGAACTGTAAAATTAATATGCATTTAATACATTTACATATTGTATTAGGGACCTTAAATCCTAAATGTTTCTTATTTATTTTATTACATTGTTTTTTATTACATTTTGTAAAAACGTAAAAATTAAAAATAGATTTTTTTTTTTTTGAATTTGGTTTGAAAAATAATATGAATGTGAAAGAATGTTTGGTGACTTAAAAAAGTGCTGAATCTTAAATGCTTCTGTTTTTTATAACAATTACTTTTGTTTTTATTATATAATTTTGTACAATATTACAACTTTCAGTTTATATCCAGGTTTAATAAAAAAATATTTTCAGTGTGGACTCACACGTTAGATAGGCTGTATGATAGGACATTCTGGGTCAGTTTTCTTCTGTAAAGATACTTGGAGGATTGGAGGAAAAGGAAAGATAATTGGAGGAAATGGTTTGAGAAAGCGTGTGTGTGTGTGTGTGTGTGTGTGTGTGTGTGTGTGTGTGTGTGTGTGTGTGTGTGTGTGTGTGTGTGTGTGTGTGTGTGTGTGTGTGAGAGAGAGAATGTATGGGGAGGAATATGACAACAGCTCCATTACATATACACACATATAACACGGGTGAGTGTGATCTGTCGGATGCACAGAGCCCAGACCAAGTGTGAAAAGTCAGACGAGGTTCAAGTCTCTGATTGGCTGTTCATAAGCTTCACACTGGAATCTCATGAATAAATTTCTGACGCTAATGAACGAACATGCCCCACATCTGTATTGCTTTTACCAAGTTTGTTTCCCTCATTCTTTATAAACATTTGTCATTTCTGTTAAAGTGACTAGCCTTGTACACATTCATAAACACACACAAATAGACAGTTGCCTTGAAATGACTGTAATCCTGCAGTGACAGACAGAGATGATGAGCCGTCTGTGGAGTGAGAACAGAACAATAGCGTGTTAATTACTGCAGCCCACATGAGCTGTGTAATCCTGATACCGTACATGTGCCAGACAGCATGGAAACAGAGTCTGGAATACACACACAAACACGTGCAGAGAGAATAGGCTCGAGATAAAGAGGAAAAGGCCGGATATGGGCTGTACGCAGTGCCGATCGTCGACATCTAGGTGCCCTACGAAAACTCTGTTGGGGGGGGAGGGGGTGAAACGTATTTGTCCATGTGAATCGCACTCGAGAAACAGTTTCTCTTCCGTGACTCGGTTTGCTTTCGACACGTTTTTTTCTTTTTTTAAGAGCAAGAGACTGTACGACATTCACGTTACAAGATTTGGCTGATATTTACGTAGAGAGCGTGCCAGCGCACGCATTCAAATAAATGATCATTCATGTTTTCGTAACCGCTGGCCAGATTCAAAAACTAAACTAAAATTAAAACATATTGAGAGCAAGGGGGGCCCCTGGTGTTTTGGGAGCCCTACACAACTTGTGTATTCTGTGTTTAGGGAGGATCGGCTCTGGCTGTACGCAGAGAAAGGCCTTTCTGTTTGAACTTGGCAGTGAGTAAAAGAGAGCAGCACACACTTGTTTCCTCTTTCAAATTCACTTGTTACACATAAACATCTTAACAACCTAAATATAAGCAAGTAAAAATCAGGAATGGCCTAGAAGGGTGAGCTTGGCTTGCTGTGGGGTTGATTGGGATATTTTAGGGGGAGGGGGTTCAATGCATTACCTCCTCTAGTTCAGTAATCATTTGCAACCCCATTCAGGTCCAAATTCACCCACCCGTCATCCCCCCTTCCATTCAGATCCCTCTGCACCCCCCCCCCTATAATGAAAAGAAACAGGGTCATGGTTTGTGTGTGTGTGTGTGTGTGTGTAGACAATGGGGGCAGATTGTGTGTATGTGTGATCTATATTCCAGTGGTCTAGATTCAGTGGCTGTGTGCTATCATGACAAGCCGGCTTATCGGTGGGAGACCTGCTCCTTCTGTCCTCCAGCAAAGACTGAGACGGATGCGCACATATGTGAATGTCCAAAGTATGAACACACATGCCTGGTTACAACAGATGAAGCAAAACATCATGGTCCGGATTCAGAGTTTTATTGCTCAGGCTGTTTTATCACGACCCAGGAGACTTAACTAAGTTAACATAATTATTTTGAGTATCAATTGTTTCAGCTAAAATGTCTTAGGAGAAATTAAAATAGACCATATTTGAGGCTATTGTTGAAAGGTCCGACACTGAGGGGGGACAAAATATTCAGATTAGTGGTTGGTCATTATGGGATTTTCCAATGGGTTTATTCTTATACTTGTCCTCTCAGTCTTGAATATTGGGTTACATTGTTGATTTTTTTTAAGATATTAATACTTGTATTTAGCATACATGCATTAAATTGATTAAAAGTGACAGCAAAGACTTTTACATTGTTACAAAAAAAAAAATTATGTTCTTTTGTTCTGTTCTTTCTCTTCTTTTATTTTCACCAAAATAATAAAAATGTTGGTAATGAGGAATATTTCTTGAGCACCGAATCAGCATATCACAATTATCATTTTAAATTAGAATATTTAGAAATGTAGTTTTTTATTTAGCTTATTAATTAAATGTTTTATTACAATTATTATTATTTAATAAATGCAACCTTTGTGAGCATGAGGTACTTATTTATTTATTTTTTTTAACTTTTTTTTACTGACCTTACAGAAACTGATTATTTGGAGAAACTTTTGAGTTTATATTGAAATCCTTTTCTATTCTTATTGTGGACTTTTTCTCCGGTAAAAAGCTTATTTTTTCTGTAGTCTTGTGTATTGTAGTAGAAACAAAAACTGTGGGATATAGGCAAATCTGAGCACAGTTTAAAACTATTCAGACATCCTTGACTCTAGAGGAGACATATAGGAGCGGTCTGAGGTTTCTTAAAGAGAAATCTGCAACTTTAGAAAACTCTTAATTTCATCTTTCATTGTGGCCTAGGAAAAATAATTGAGAGATTAAAGATATAGGATTATCCATATAGGATTTTTCTTTCCAATGAGCTTGTATTAGAGTGGAAGGGAGGGGTGATACTTAGGGATGAGCTGTACTGGCGAGCTCCTCAATAACCGAAGCACAGATGAACAGAGGGGGATATACTACACCCCTCCCTCAGAGCCCCAGGGAGTGTGTGAGTGTGTGTGTGTGTGTGTGTGTGTGTGGGTGTGTGTGTGTGTGTGTGTGTGTGTGTGTGTGTGTGTGTGTGGTGTGTGTGTGTGTGTGGTGTGTGTGTGTGTGTGTGTGTGGTGTGTGTGTGTGTGAGAGGAGGAGGTGTTTCCCAGGGTGGGTTGAGGGTGTGTGTATATGTAGGAGGGGCTCATTGTGGAGGCGATAAGCGTTGATCAAATGAGGAGAGGCACATAGTGACTTGTTGGCAGGAGGATAAAGGTTTGTGGACACACACTACTCGTCCAGCGCTTTGTACTGGGAGGCCGTCACAATTGTACACCGGATCCACCTGCCTCACACACTGGAATAATGGTGTTCATTGGGACTTCGCTAAAGTCAGTCATTAAATACTTCAAACGCAAGGGTAAGAACTTGACCATGTTCTTTCAGTACTGATGGAGTTAGTTCTGTGAACTTGTTTGAATAGCTTTGTGTTTTATTGATCTATCAGCTAGTGGTTTATTGTAAATTTAAGCGATTTCATTAAATGTGTCAGATTGTGTGGCAGGTCAGTACTTTGATTGTCAGGTGTTTAAGTACAGAGTTCATAAAGAGCTGTAAATCTGTATTTCTACATGGACATATGAGTCATTTCCTGTACACTTAATTGTTAAC
>QVTF01021314.1:0-37500 GCA_003573665.1 Oxygymnocypris stewartii
TTTTTGTCCTCTCACCGTGACTTTGATAAAATGTTGGAGAAGTTTGTTCCTGCTAAAGACCTGCCGACCATCAGAGACGCCGTCTTCACTCTCAAAACCAAGGTGTGCTCAAAACCCGTCACAAACGCATCTAGCCGTGTTCATATGCATGTACACTACTGGTTAAAATACTGGCGGCAGTATGATTTGTTTTTGCATGTTTTCGAATAAAGTCTCTTCTGCTCACCAAGGCTGCATTTATTTGATCAAAAATACAGTAAAACAGTGAAATATTATTATGATTTAAAACTATGTGAACGTGTCTTATTTCTGTGATTATTTCAGCATCATTACTGCATATAACTTATACTAGCTGTTTCTATGTGAATATCTGTTAAACTGTCATTTATTTAACAAAGCCAAATTTAGCAACAACAAAAAAAAAGTTTTGAAAGTAAAAAACTTTCGGTATGATTTTGTGATTGTGGGCGTGTCAGTGGGTGTGTACATGGCCGTGTCTGTGTGATTGGTGTTCCTGTGGCTCAGTGGTTAGAGCATTGCGTTAGCAAAGCAAAAGTTGTAGGTTCGATTCCCAGGGAACACATGTACTGACAATACAAATGTATAACTTGAATGCACTGTAAGTCGCTTTGGATAAAAGCGTCTGCTAAATGCATAAATGTAAATGATTGTGGGCGTGTCTGGTGTGATTGTGGGTGTGTCCATGGCCGTGTCTGGAGTGATTGTGGGTGTGTACATGGGCGTGTCTGGTGTGATTGTGGGTGTGTCCATGGCCGTGTCTGGAGTGATTGGGGGTGTGTACATGGGCGTGTCTAGAGTGATTTTGGGTGTGTACATGGCCGTGTCTGGAGTGATTGTGGGCGTGTCTGGAGTGATTGTGGTGTGTATATGGGCATGTCTGGTGTGATTGTGGGTGTGTCCATGGCCGTGTCTGGAGTGATTGTGGGTGTGTCCATGGCCGTGTCTGGAGTGATTGTGGGTGTGTCCATGGCCGTGTCTGGAGTGATTGTGGGTGTGTCCATGGCCGTGTCTGGAGTGATTGTGGGTGTGTCCATGGCCGTGTCTGGAGTGATTGTGGGTGTGTCCATGGCCGTGGTCTGGAGTGATTGTGGGTGTGTCCATGGCCGTGTCTGGAGTGGTTGTGGGTGTGTCCATGGCCGTGTCTGGAGTGATTGTGGGTGTGTCCATGGCCGTGTCTGGAGTGATTGTGGGTGTGTCCATGGCCGTGTCTGGAGTGATTGTGGTGTGTATATGGGCATGTCTGGTGTGATTGTGGGTGTGTCCATGGCCGTGTCTGGAGTGATTGTGGGTGTGTCCATGGCCGTGTCTGGAGTGATTGTGGGTGTGTCCATGGCCGTGTCTGGAGTGATTGGGGGTGTGTACATGGGCGTGTCTGGTGTGATTGTGGGTGTGTCCATGGCCGTGTCTGGAGTGATTGTGGGCGTGTCTGGTGTGATTGTGGGCGTGTCTGGAGTGATTGTGGTGTGTATATGGGCATGTCTGGTGTGATTGTGGGTGTGTCCATGGCCGTGTCTGGAGTGATTGTGGGCGTGTCTGGAGTGATTGGGGGTGTGTACATGAGCGTGTCTGAAGTGATTGTGGGTGTGTACATGGGCGTGTCTGTAGTGATTGTGGGTGTGTCCATGGCCGTGTCTGGAGTGATTGGGGGTGTGTACATGGGCGTGTCTGGAGTGATTGTGGGCGTGTCTGGTGTGATTGTGGGTGTCTCTGGTGTGATTGTGGGTGTGTCCATGGCCGTGTCTGGAGTGATTGGGGTGTGTCCATGGCCGTGTCTGGAGTGATTGGGGGTGTGTACATGGCCGTGTCTGGAGTGATTGTGGGTGTGTACATGGGCGTGTCTGTAGTGATTATGGGCGTGTCTGGAGTGATTGGGGGTGTGTACATGGGCGTGTCTGTAGTGATTGTGGGTGTGTCCATGGCCGTGTCTGGAGTGATTGTGGGCGTGTCTGGAGTGATTGGGGGTGTGTACATGAGCGTGTCTGGAGTGATTGTGGGTGTGTACATGGGCGTGTCTGGTGTGATTGTGGGTGTGTCCATGGCCGTGTCTGGAGTGATTGGGGGTGTGTACATGGGCGTGTCTGGAGTGATTGTGGGCGTGTCTGGTGTGATTGTGGGTGTCTCTGGTGTGATTGTGGGTGTGTCCATGGCCGTGTCTGGAGTGATTGGGGGTGTGTCCATGGCCGTGTCTGGAGTGATTGGGGGTGTGTACATGGCCGTGTCTGGAGTGATTGTGGGCGTGTCTGGTGTGATTGTGGGTGTCTCTGGTGTGATTGTGGGTGTGTCCATGGCCGTGTCTGGAGTGATTGTGGGTGTGTCCATGGCCGTGTCTGGAGTGATTGGGGGTGTGTACATGGCCGTGTCTGGAGTGATTGTGGGCGTGTCTGGTGTGATTGTGGGTGTCTCTGGTGTGATTGTGGGTGTGTCCATGGCCGTGTCTGGAGTGATTGTGGGTGTGTACGTGGGCGTGTCTGGAGTGATTGTGGGTGTGTACATGGCCGTGTCTGGTGTGATTGTGGGCGTTTCAGTGGGTGTGTCTGGTGTGATTGTGGGTGTGTACACTGGTGTGATTGTGGGGTGTCAGTGTGTGTGTACATGGACGTGTTTGGGTGTTGGTGTGAATGTGGCTGTGTCTAAGGCTGCGGCTGTCTTCTACCAGTGTTAAACTCCCGTGTGTGTGTGTGTGTCAGGGCTTGGGGGAGATGCCTCAGGACGCTCCATCGGCGCGGGGCCGGCGCTCTCTCCCGGGCAGCGGGCTGGTGCGCACCTCGTCCCTCACGCGTGACCCTCTGAGCGGCAGTAGGGATTGTGGGCAGGCGGTGAGTAAAGCGGCCGTGCACAGCCTGGCGGACCGGAGCGAGTACGTCAAACAGATGAAGACGCTGCTCAACTCCAAAGACTTCAGGGAGAGGATCAAGGCCATCGATCAGCTGGTGTGTGACTGCGAGGATAACCCGGCTCTGGTCATCAGCAGCCTTTTCCCGGTAACTAAACCTGTCAGAGCACTCAATAAAACCTTTCCATCAAATCAACTTTCACCCAAAAATGAAAAGTGTGTCATCATGTACTCATCCTCAAGTAGGTCCAAACCTGTGTGAATGTGTTTGTGCTGAACACAGAGGAAGTTGTGTGCCTTTTGGGAACACTGTCCCTTTAATGATGCTGATGTTGCTGATACTGATGCTGATGTTGATGCTGATGTTGATGCTGATGTTGCTGACGCTGCCGGTCTGCTGCAGGTGTTTGACGCTCTAAAGGCACGTCTGCAGGAGTCCAACAGTAAGGTGAACCTGCGGGCTCTGGAGGCTCTTCAAACCATCGTGGCTCTGCTCCGAGACAGTCTGGCTCCGGTACTCAACCTCCTGATCCCCGCCGTCGTGGACAATCACCTCAACTCCAAGAACCACAGCATCTCCACGGCGGCGCTGGGGGCCGTTCAGGCTCTGATGCACAACATCGGTGCGTGGAGGCGTTTGGGTTTGACCGATCTGAGCGGCTCTTCAGTGTGTTTGACTCTGACTCTGTGTTTCAGACAACAGCCTCCTGCTGCAGCCCTTCTGCTCCAAAGCCCAGTATCTGAGCGGGACAGCCAAGCTGGACCTCATCGAGCGAGTCGCAGGTCAGTCCGGACGAGGGCTTCTGTAGGTCGCCCTTCCACGACATAAAACTCGTGCCATTAAATTAAGCTTCAAATCTCGTCCTCGGTATTTCAGTCTTGTTTTCTAGGAAACTGAACAAAATAAAGTGAGTTTAGGATTAAAACCAGAACAAATGTCTATCAGTGGGGAATGAAAACATGTTTTCCCTTTGAATTAAGTGAGCTTATTGTAGGGCTGCACAATTAATCAATTATTTAATTAACTATTAATAAAACTCAAATCAAGAGATTAACTTCATGCGTAGTGTGCACAATAAATTACTTTCACAGATTTGTATCATAATTAAATACTATTTTATAATAAATTTTTAACGAGTTATAGTCATAGGCCTCCTGCATGTGAATGGTTTACCCTGCAGTATTATTATAAAATTATATTACATTTTTATCTTGTAATTATTTTATAAATTATTATCTTCTATTATTCATGTTGATGTCCAAGCACAAATTTTGCAGCCCTACAAACAAGCACAACAAACTTGGAGTTATTAATCTTTTTTTTAATCACAATTTTGACCAGAAAATATATAAATTTAGGTTTCAGAAAATTAGAACCCCCCCCCCCCCCCCCACAAAAAAAAATCATGCAGCCCTGCCCCACTGACAGATACAGCATGTGTTCATATTTTAATCATAAACTGACATAATTTTGATCAATTTCTCAAGACATTTAGTCATTTAGCAGATGTTTTTATCCAGATGATGACAATAGAAGCAGTCGAATCCAACAAGACGTTATTTATATGTTTGTGTACTTGGTCTTAGAAAGCTCTTGACCAGTGGTAATGGTGTCTGGAGCTGAACGCGTGGTGCTTGTGTTGTTTCTCAGAGCTGGTGACGAAGCTGTACCCGCGCAAGCCGCAGCTGGTGGAGCAGAAGGTCCTGCCGCTCTTCTGGACTCTTCTCCGCTCGTCCGGTAACGGAGGACACGTCCGGGCGGCCGCAGCCAAGCTGGCCGAAGCGCTGCATGCACACATGGGCCGGAAGCTGCTGGAGAACGCCGCCGCATCGCAGCCTGCAAGCGTGCAGAGCGACCTGAACGAGCTTCTGAGAGCCGCTCGATCCTCCTGGACACACTCTGACCATCTCTAACACACGTGTGAATAAACACGGGCTTTCTCAGCCTGACCAGATGACGCTTTGCACTTTCATGGAGACTCCACACTACAGAGCATGAGCTTTACATGCACTAACACTCCGAGGGTGTTTTGTACCGTGTGTGTGTGTGTGTGTGTGTGTGTGAGAGAGAGAGAGCGAGCGTGTGTGAGAGTGTGTGTGTGAGAGAGAGAGAGTATGTGTGTGTGTGTGAGTGTGAGAGAGAGAGCGAGAGTGTGCACGTGTGAGAGAGCGTGTGTGTGTGCCTGCGTGTGAGAAAGCGTGTGTGTGTGTGTGAGAGAGAGAGAGAGAGAGTGTGTGTGTTCAGATGTTGTACTGTATAATAGCACAGTATGAGCTGTACGGATGCTGTGTGTCGCTGCTGTACGGTGTATATATATATATATTTTGTGAATATTGATAATTATGGCCTGTTTTGAGTGCGACCCGTTCTAGGTTATCGGGTATCGTTTTGTTTTTAAAAACAGAGTAAAATGATGACTTTGACCAGGAACAATAACGCGAGCTCATGTCGTTACACAGCAGCCTTAATCAGACTCACATTAATTATATCAGAGAGAGATTTATCAATATAATAAAGTGTCCTATTTCTGTAAACATGTCTTCTGTGATCGAATCGGCATTATCTTCATCGTTTATGATCATGGGAAATAATAATGCACTTTCTGATTTAAGGTCGTTTATTCTTCTACACACGAGGAGCTTAATGATTCATTCTGGATATATCTTGACTGGGAACTCGTTTCTGTGATAAGCTAAAATAGCTATTTATTTATTAAAAAAACTAAAATTTTACTTATTAGAGAATATACACTGTAAAAATCGTCGGACCCTCAGATATGATCTCTCCCGAGACCCCAGAGATATTAATATTTAGGGTATAAAGACCTTTAATACAGTGCAAAACAACTTATAAATAATATTATTCAGAAAAAATAACAATAATCAGTTTCTATTATATTGACTCTGCATAAGAATAATATAATATATAATTTTATAGTGTATATAAAATTATTGTTATATAACTGAATTGCTCTTATGCTGTCTACAATTAATGAAAATATAACCGTACTTATAACAGTAATATTATAAATATATTACTATGATATAATTGTGTTGTTTTTATTAACTATATATATCTATATAGTGTATTATAAATGTGTAAAATATTACCTGGAGAATATTCCGTTTTTATTACAGTGAAATACGAGTTATAATATAAATAAATCATTAATATTATGTGTTGCTTGTTAACATAACCATATGACGTGTAAAATATTATTTGGAGAATGTCATTTTTATGACCACCATTAAAATAAAGATGTATAAACATAAATGCTGACTGTAGAATAAAAGCATGCTCATTTTAATTAAGAAACGTAATAGAATCAAGTTCTGTAGATTTTCACTTTAGTTAAATTTATCATTATTATTATTATGATATTTAATGTAAAGCACCGCAGACTGAATCTTAAACAGCGAGCTCAAACGTGAAAAGTAACGGACCGGATTTTGTATAGTTATTATTTAGTTAAATTGTTTTGTGTATTATATTTTGCTACTGTCCTCTGGCACTGTTTAATTATAATAATGTTGCTCGTCTTTTTCTATTTTGTTCTTTACATCTGAATGCTGCTTTCCGCGCACGCGCACGCTCTTTGACGCTCGCTCGGTGACGTCAGTCGCACGCGCCACATTCGAGCCGCCGTTTCGCGCTCTCCGCTGTGTTTACGTTTGTTTTGGAATATTAAAAGCCGCGTATGTTTCGGTTATGAGCGTTAATAAACCCGCGCGTCTGATGTCGTCGCGGTATGTCCGGCCTGACAGGGTTTAGTCGTGTTTGTGTGTTAATATCCACCGAGGATGAATCTGAGGTGATTCTACGATGAGCGCCAAGCAGAGAACGTTATTCCAGTCCTGGGGCCGAACAGACCAGAACACAACCAGCACCAACCCGGGCCTGTGCTCCAGAAATCAAGGTTAGTTACACACACACACAGACAGACACACACTCTCTCACACAAACACACAGAGACAGAGACACACTCTCTCACACAAACACAGACACACAGAGACAGACACACACTCTCTCACACAGACACACACTCTCTCACACAAACACAGACACACAGAGAGAGACAGACACACTCTCTAAAACACAAACACTCACACACTCTAACTCACACACGGACACACACACACTATAACACAGACACACTCATTTAGACACACACTCTCTCACACAAACACAGACACACACTCTCTCACACAGAGAGAGACACACACTCTCTCATACAAACACTCACACACTCTCTAACTCACACACGGACACACACACACTCTCTAACACAGACACACTCATACAGACACACAGAGAGAGACAGACACACACACACACTCTCTCTCACACACACTATCTCTCTCTACACAAACACACTCACTCACACACTCTCTCACTCACACACACTCTCACACACACACACACTCTCACTCACACACACACACTCTCTCTCACACACACACACACTCTCTCTCACACACACACTCTCTCACACACACACACACTCTCTCACACACACACACACTCTCTCTCTCTCTCTCACACACACTCTCTCACTCACACACACACTCTCTCTCTCACACACACTCTCTCACTCACACACAGTCTCTCTCTCTCTCTCTCTCTCTCACACACAGCTCTCTCACTCACACACACACACCACACACACACACTCTCTCTCCTCTCTCTCTCACACACACTCTCTCACTCACACACACACTCTCTCTCTCTCTCTCTCTCACACGACTCTCTCACTCACACACAGTCTCTCTCTCTCTCAACACAACACTCTCTCACTCACACACACACACACTCTCTCTCTCTCTCTCCTCTCACACACAACTCTCTCACTCACACACAGTCTCTCTCTCTCTCTCACACACACTCTCACTCACACACACACACACACACACACACACACACTCTCCTCTCTCTCCTCTCACACACACTCTCTCACTCACACACAACACACTCACTCTCTCTCTCTTCTCTCTCACACACACACACACACAGCGCTAATTCTGTGCAATGAAACCATGCGCACGTGACATATGCAGGAAAAAAACAAGCTCCGAGTCGTTGAAGAGAATCGGTCCCCCCCCCCCCCCCCCCTTACCGAGTATGTCTCAACCTCTTTCTGTACCTCCCGCAGCGGCTCCTGATGAAGACGAGGACGAGGAGGATGATGATGAGGTGATGCTGGTGGCGGTGTACGAGGCCGAGCGCTCGCTGCAGGCCGCCCCGGAGCCGGGCTTCGACCCCTCGGCGGGCCGCGTCTGGATTTACCCCGTTAATTACCCGCTCCGCGAGTACCAGCTGCGGATCTCGGAGGCGGCGCTGCTGCAGAACACGCTGGTCTGCCTCCCCACCGGCCTCGGCAAGACCTTCATCGCCTCCGTGCTCATGTACAACTTCTACCGCTGGTTCCCCGCCGGAAAGATCGTCTTCATGGCTCCCACCAAACCTCTGGTGGCCCAGCAGATCCAGGCCTGCCACGGGGTCATGGGCATCCCACAGGAACACATGGCCGAGCTCACAGGTCACTGACCCCACGAGGTCATGACCTCTGACCGAGCGTAGTGCAGGAGTTAATGCATCGTCCAATTTAAACCAGAATAATGCTTGTGTAGTAGTAGCATAACAACATCATATCACATAGTTAAGACCTAATTAAATACAATTATATATATGTGACCACAAAAACAGTTATAAAACAATATTTGGCTGATATATTGAGAAAATCATCTTTAAAGGTTGTGCTTAGCAATGCATATTATTAATCAAAAAATATTTTTATGATAGTAAATGTACTAAATATCTTCATTGAACATGATCTTAATATCCTAATGATTTTTGGCATAACATATAAATGATCATTTTGACCCATACAATAACTTATGACTGCTCTTGTGCTCCAGGGACAGATATTAACTTTAATGCACTTATTAAAAAACTAAAGCAGTCAAATATCAGAGGTTTTAATGACAAAAATAGTAGAGTTCAAAATTAATAATTTAACTTACAATCTACAAAGGAGTGGAAATATATATATATACTCTGTTAAATGTCAAACGAGCAGTTATTATAGATGACTGCAATTAAAACCATAAATACATAAAAATTAGTTTAACTCTGTGTTCTGAAATAACTAAAACTGGAATACAAATTAATAGAAACTTGTTTAAAATAAATAATAGACATTTAAAATGCACAACAAAATAACTAATAATAAAATGAAAAGAGAATAAAAAATTACAACTAAGTATTAATAAAAATAATAATAGTATATCAATGATATTTTAATGACACCACATACATACAACTTTACAAAACCTTTTTTTGGTGATATTGTCATTCTTATTAATAATATATATATATATATATAATATTATTATTATTATTAACTTACTATGTGTTTGTCAATTATGTAAACAGTATTTATTTAAAATTATAAAATGTATTATGTGAAATTATTTAAATGTTAAATATTATTTAAATATTTTCTTCACCACTAGAAGCTGCTGGTGCTTCATAAACGGCTGAAACCCATAATTATGTATGTCTTGTGATTGTGTTTAGTGTATGTTAACACACACACTATATTGCCAAAAGTATTGGCACCCCTTCTAATGAAAGATTTGACTGCTTTAGTAATTTCCATGAGTGCAAATCTTAATGTTTAAGCATATAATGATATTCTAGGGAATCTAATGTTATAGCAGGACTCTTTTCTATTCTAACATGACAGTGTCTCTGTATATAAGACAAGGATCAAAGAGAAATGATGATTCAGTCAGTGTGGAAGAACTTGACTGGTCTGCAGAAAGCAGCTGAACACCTCTGGTGTGACTTTAAATGAGCCACAAACTCATCACCAAACACTAATGACTTGTACATTCATTATATGGACAAAAGTACTGGCACCCCTTCTGTAGAAGAGAAAAAGCACTTCCAAACTGTGCCAACAAAGACATTAATGTACTTAAAAATTATATTTCCACTTCTTTTGCAACAGTTTTGAAGTGTATGAAATGACGGCACCCATATGTACAAGTCATCGGTGTTTGGTGACGAGTTTGTGTCTCATTTAAAGTCACGGCTCTGATGTTGGTGTGTGTTCGCTGTAGGTTCGACGGCGGCGGCGCAGCGGCAGCAGCTCTGGAGATCCAAGCGCGTCTTCTTCTTGACCCCTCAGGTGATGGTGAACGATCTGAGCCGTGGCACCTGTCCGGCCGCACAGGTCCGGTGTGTGGTGATCGACGAGGCCCACAAGGCCACCGGGAACCACGCGTTCTGTCAGGTACAGCTTCACCTGCTGTATTGAGACGTGATGCGAGATCCGTTCTGACCGCTTGTGTTCGTTCTGCAGGTGATTCGTGAGCTGTGTAACCAAACGCAGCAGTTCCGCATTCTAGCGCTCAGCGCCACACCTGGAGGAGACGTCAAGGTGAGATCTGGAGAAAAATGTGTCTCGGCAATGGGTGCCGTCAGAATGAGAGTCTGATAAAAACATCACAGCACTCCAGTCCATCGGGTAACATCTGGAGAAGACAAAACTGCTGTGATGTTTTTAATCAGACTCTCATTCTGACGGCACCCATTCACTGCAGTGTTAAGACGACGTCCATCCGATCGGTCTCAGACGTGTGTGTTTGTGTCTCAGGCGGTGCAGCAGGTGATCTCTAACCTGCTGATCTCTCACATCGAGCTGCGATCGGAGGACAGTCCAGACGTCCGGGCGCACGTCCATCAGCGCAGTCTGGAGAAGACGGTGGTTCCGCCGGGAGAGACGCTCGCGCAGTATCAGACGCGGTACCTGCAGGTACGTCTCACGATGATGAGCTGATGTGCTTCAGGCTGAATCCGGGCCAGTATTCACCAAACATCTTCAGGATAAAGTAACTCACACCTCGCCAGTTTAGGAGAAATCTTACAATTAATGGACCTGCTAAATGTCTGCTCTTAGAGTAGTTTAGCACTAAAACTAGCTCCTGAATCTGAGAACGGTTAAGATGAGCCACAAACTATCCTAAAATAGCTGTTCATAAGAACATTTTAGAAACTTTTGATGATAATGAGCTGTTACAAATGTATCACTCCAGATCTTCCTTTGATTATATCCTTGTTTTTATTAATCAGCTGGAGAAGAACTAACAGATGTTTTCTTTTTTTTAACATTCGCATGTCTTACTATCAGCCGTGATTACTCTACTGTTAATTAAAAGGCTGTTTATATGCATATTCACTAATTATGAAAAGCACACATATAAGTGGCTGACACATATGACTTGTATAATTAGTGACACTTAGCCTGTATTTTAATATGGTAACATGATATCGCGCTCTATGACAGACTCTGTGCATAGTTAATGAGCATGCTGACATCACCCATAGTTAAGCCCCGCCCCCTTACTCTGAGCTCTAGACTTGTCTCTGTGTCTCAGCAGCTCGGTGAAGAGCTTTTAAGAGAAACTCTCGTACTGTGAGCTCTTAGTGCAGAGATGACATGTTCTGTGAATAAGGATGTTTCATCAGAGCAGTAGTCTGAATGCGGTCTGATCTGCTGGTGTTTGTTCTTGCGTTCTGCTGGTGTCAGATCATGGACTGCTGTCTGACCGTGTTGTGGTTTCTCCTTCACGTCTGCAGTGCTTTATTCCCGCTGAGCAGAGCTGCACATGAAGGTGTGCTTGGTTTATTCACGTCTCAGCGCAGCGCTGGAATGTTTGGTGACCAGCGAGATGTGAAGCAGCTTCTTTACATGATCTGTGAAACCTCTGCTTTATCACACATTTGGCAATAGAGTATATTTATATAATTTTAAATATTTTTGAAGCCCCATGAGATTTAAATCTAATTTAAATATTAAATATTAAAAAAATATTAATAGTTTTTTAAAGTACTTAAATACAATTTTAATCCATTATTCAGAAAACTGATGGTCTTGTGTAGGTAGGGTTGTAAAGTTTCTGTAATATATTCTGCCCTTTTTGCAACCCTGTGTCTGTGTAGTGGATGATGGTCTACGTTCCTGGCTGCATTGTTTTCAGATCAAACCCTGACCTTTTGACCTTCTCTGTGAATTCAGCTTTGTGTTGGTTTGTGGGCTCTGATTGGCTGGAGCTGCTCTGACATCATCAGTCATTACAGGCCAGTATGAAGAGAAGACGCTGGCGTGATTCAGCAATATTTATTCAGATCAGAACAGAAATACGAACAATGTCTGTAGTGTTTACATTCCCAGCCGTCAAACCCTGATCAGAGATCAGCTCATTCACAAAACTCTTTCATTGTGTCTATTACAAAAATAACACTATGACAATATAATATGTGCATCTATTATATATGGATTTGTTGATAATCACTACTAGAGCGAGAGACAGACAGACAAACGATTGTCTTACAGCAACAGCGTTTCACAGAGCAATGGATTGATTGACGTCCAGTCGGTGTAGCTTATAATCAGTGCGACGCATATAAACAGCAGTTCAGGAGCTACGGGGTGTGCGCTCGCTGAGAGGTGCAGAGGATTGTGGGTAGTGGAGGCTCAGGGCCGCTCCAGGAACCAGATCTCGTTCTGCCGGTGGGCCGCCGCGGGGTTGGTGTATCCGGCCACGATGAAGGAGTCGTTGACGCAGACGGCCGGACGGTCCAGAGACTCGGCCAGACTGTTGATCTCGTGGATGATGGTCAGCTCGTTAGTGGCACCCGTGAACGCTCTGGGTCACATGACACGGGAGAGACGCAGGTTCAGAACCGGTTCAGATCGTTTACACTCGTTCCTCAGCTAGTCGTGTTTGCCGTCGTACACTTACAGAGGAGGTCTGTGGGACTCAGGTTATTGTGTTTATTAGTTTCATTAATTCTTAATTAATGGGGGGGGGTTCCGTTTTTTTTTTTCCATAAATTTTTCTGGACTCTTTAATGGTTAAATAAAATTTTATTAATCAAAACGCGTCTACCTAATTAAAATCATGAAACAAAAATGACATGTTTAGGGTCGTATGAGATGTTTTATCTTTTTATCACCTTATGTTTTACTGTTTTAGCACGTTTAATTATTATTGAATGCATACAAACAATTTGTATTAATTCTTACAGTATTCTTATGAAATGTTAAAATTCTGTGTTGTGTATTTAAATTTGACTTATCAGATGAAGGCATAAAACATTGATTTAATTTATATTTTAATTAATGAAAATTAAACATTTAAATTTGGCAAATAAACGGCATTTACTATTAAAATGTAAATATTTTGTGATTTATTTATTTAAATTTTTTTTTTAATTATTTTTCAACAGTAGTAGTATTATTACGTACATTCTAGTAAATAATAGTAATATCTATTTATGACTTTTATTTTGACGGGTTGCCATGAATAGTTCTGTGTGTAGATGATACGAGGTTAGTTTAGTCTTTTATTTTGACGGGTTGCCGTGAATAGTTCTGTGTGTATATGATACGGGGCTAGTTTAGACTTTTATTTTGACGGGTTGCCGTGAATAGTTCTGTGTGTATATGATACGGGGCTAGTTTAGACTTTTATTTTGACGGGTTGCCGTGAATAGTTCTGTGTGTATATGATACGGGGCTAGTTTAGACTTTTATTTTGACGGGTTGCCGTGAATAGTTCTGTGTATATATAATACGAGGCTAGTTTAGTCTTTTATTTTGACGGGTTGCCGTGAATAGTTCTGTGTGTATATGATACGAGGCTAGTTTAGTCTTTTATTTTGATGGGTTGCCGTGAATAGTTCTGTCTGTATATGATACGAGGCTAGTTTAGTCTTTTATTTTGACGGGTTGCCGTGAATAGTTCTGTCTGTATATGATACGAGGCTAGTTTAGACTTTTATTTTGACGGGTTGCCGTGAATAGTTCTGTGTGTATATGATACGGGGCTAGTTTAGTCTTTTATTTTGACGGGTTGCCGTGAATAGTTCTGTCTGTATATGATACGAGGCTAGTTTAGTCTTTTATTTTGACGGGTTGCCGTGAATAGTTCTGTGTGTATATGATACGGGGCTAGTTTAGACTTTTATTTTGACGGGTTGCCGTGAATAGTTCTGTGTGTATATGATACGAGGCTAGTTTAGACTTTTATTTTGAAGCCATGACCTTCGGTGTAAGTGCAGGACTGTAATGTAGTGTTCTCTCACCGGGTGTAGACGGTAGCGGCGGGCCACTGCTCGATGACGATCTCGGGGTCGTACGGCCGCGGCGGGTCGCTCTGGTGCAGCGCGGGCAGGTGATACGCTACGGTCACGGCTCGCGACAGAGTCGTGTGCATCTCATCAGTGCGCACCACCGTCACGATGGGTATCGTCATGCCCAGATAACTGCCTGCGGAGAGATACTTAGATGTTATTGATTATTTGGAATGTTTAATTTTAATTTTACACAATCAGTTTTGAATACAAATATTAGCAGATGTTATAATTAGACACGCTGTCAGTCCGCCAGTGCTAAGAAACATGTGACCCTGGAGCACAAAACCAGTCTTAAGTCGCTGTGGTATATTTGTAGGAGTCAAAATTATACATTTTTATTTTATGCCAAAAATCATTAGTATGTTAAGATCATGCTCCATGAAGATATTTTGCATTTTCCGATCATAAAAATAATTTTTGATTAATAAAATGCATTGCTAAGAACTTAATTTGAACAACTTTAAAGGTGATTTTCTCAATATTTCGATTTTTTTTTGCTCCCTCAGATTCTCAAATATTGTCCAAACCATACATCAATGGAAATATTATTTATTCAGCTTTCAGATGATCTCAATTTCAGAAATTGGACCTTTATGACTGGTCTAGTGCTCCCGGGTCACACTCTTGAGTCTGGAGGAGGTTGAGTGTGTTTCTGGACCTGCTGAGTTCTGCTGGCAGATGTATCTCATGATCTTCATGAAGCCGTAGCAGATGCTCTGTTCATACGTGTCCTCGTGAACCGTGATACAGGCCCAGTGTGCTTCCTCATAGCGCCGCTTCTCGAACAGCAGCTCGCCGCACTGCAACACATGCCGATACATCAGAGAGCATTTGGTGTGATGTAATCGTGTGACATTTGAGCAGCTGTGGGGAGAAGCAGTATGTCTTGGTTTCATATTGAAAGGGTGTTTGTTGTTGGGACATCTACTCGTCCTCAGATAAAAGTTGATATTTCACGTTCACACATGACTTACCTGTTTAGAAAGATGTTGTTCAGCATCATTGCACATTTTATTAATTAAATGCTTAAATTCTTTTGGTATTGGTCTCTAAATGGTTGTATCTCAGGGGATACGTCGCTCTTTTAGAGTATAAATCAAGATATTAAAACATAACTCGTGTTTTTAGAAAATCAGGGCATGTTATTCCTAAAGATTCAAAGAATATTCTCCTAATTTAGCTTAAATTATACGTATGAATCTTAGCTTAAGAGTGATTCAGGACCAATCTAAGAGCAACTCTGAGCAAGGAAAAGACAAACACTTTTATCTTAGTGAGGAGGCGGGGCCTGACCCCGTTGCTAGGTAAGCTACAGTCTTTTGAAGACTGTGATTGGTTGGTTGTCCAAGAAGGAAATAAAAGAGCGCTTTTAGAAATTATTTTTATTACTATTAAAAAAACAATCTAAAGGACGGTGGGGGATGGTGCCACGGTGAGCAAGTGACATAACGGTGTTGCGGCTTAACACCGCTATAACCGTCATCACCATCTATCGCGGCAAGCCTAGTGTGTGTGTGTGTGTGTGTGTGTGTGTGTGTCCACTGCTCTAGGTGTGTGTGTGTGTCCACTGCTCCAGGTGTGTGTGTGTGTGTGTCCACTGCTCCAGGTGTGTGTGTGTGTGTCCACTGCTCCAGGTGTGTGTGTGTGTGTGTGTGTCCACTGCTCCAGGTGTGTGTGTGTGTGTCCACTGCTCCAGGTGTGTGTGTGTGTGTCCACTGCTCCAGGTGTGTGTGTGTGTGTGTGTGTGTGTGTGTGTGTGTGTGTGTGTGTCCACTGCTCCAGGTGTGTGTGTGTGTGTCCACTGCTCCAGGTGTGTGTGTGTGTGTGTGTGTCCACTGCTCCAGGTGTGTGTGTGTGTGTCCACTGCTCCAGGTGTGTGTTGTGTGTGTGTCCACTGCTCCAGGTGTGTGTGTGTGTGTGTGTGTCCACTGCTCCAGGTGTGTGTGTGTGTGTGTGTGTCCACTGCTCCAGGTGTGTGTGTGTGTGTGTGTGTGTCCACTGCTCCAGGTGTGTGTGTGTCCACTGCTCCAGGTGTGTTTGTGTGTGTCCACTGCTCCAGGTGTGTGTGTGTGTGTGTGTGTGTGTGTCCACTGCTCCAGGTGTGTGTGTGTGTGTGTCCACTGCTCCAGGTGTGTGTGTGTGTGTCCACTGCTCCAGGTGTGTGTGTGTGTGTCCACTGCTCCAGGTGTGTGTGTGTGTGTGTGTGTGTGTGTGGTGTGTGTCCACTGCTCCAGGTGTGTGTGTGTGTGTCCACTGCTCCAGGTGTGGGTGTGTGTGTGTGTGTGTCCACTGCTCCAGTGTGTGGGTGTGTGTCCACTGACTCCAGGTTGTGTGGTGTGTCCACTGCTCCAGGTGTGTGTGTGTGTGTGTTTCCACTGCTCCAGGTGTGTGTGTGTGTGTGTGTGTCCACTGCTCCAGGTGTGTGTGTGTGTGTGTGTGTGTGTCCACTGCTCCAGGTGTGGTGTGTCCACTGCTCCAGGTGTGTTTGTGTGTGTCCACTGCTCCAGGTGTGTGTGTGTGTGTGTGTGTGTGTGTGTGTGTGTGTGTGTGTCCACTGCTCCAGGTGTGTGTGTGTGTCCACTGCCTCCAGGTGTGTGTGTGTGTCCGCTGCTCCAGGTGTGTGTGTCCGCTGCTCCAGGTGTGTGTGTTCCGCTGCTCCAGGTGTGTGTGTCCGCTGCTCCAGGTGTGTGTGTGTGTCCGCTGCTCCAGGTGTGTGTGTGTGTCCACTGCTCCAGGTGTGTGTGTGTGTCCACTGCTCCAGGTGTGTGTGTGTGTGTCCACTGCTCCAGGTGTGTGTATGTGTGTGTGTGTCCACTGCTCCAGGTGTGTGTATGTGTGTGTCCGCTGCTCCAGGTGTGTGTGTCCGCTGCTCCAGGTGTGTGTGTGTGTCCACTGCTCCAGGTGTGTGTGTGTGTCCACTGCTCCAGGTGTGTGTTGTGTGTGTCCACTGCTCCAGGTGTGTGTATGTGTGTGTCCACTGCTCCAGGTGTGTGTGTGTGTGTGTGTCCGCTGCTCCAGGTGTGTGTGTGTGTGTGTGTGTGTCCACTGCTCCAGGTGTGTGTGTGTGTGTGTGTGTGTCCACTGCTCCAGGTGTGTGTGTGTCCACTGCTCCAGGTGTGTTTGTGTGTGTCCACTGCTCCAGGTGTGTGTGTGTGTGTGTGTGTGTGTGTGTGTGTGTGTGTCCACTGCTCTAGGTGTGTGTGTGTGTCCACTGCTCCAGGTGTGTGTGTGTGGTGTGTCCGCTGCTCCAGGTGTGTGTGTGTGTGTGTGTCCACTGCTCCAGGTGTGTGTGTGTGTGTGTCCACTGCTCCAGGTGTGTGTGTGTGTGTCCACTGCTCCAGGTGTGTGTGTGTGTGTCCACTGCTCCAGGTGTGTGTGTGTGTGTGTGTGTGTGTGTGTGTGTGTGTCCACTGCTCCAGGTGTGTGTGTGTGTGTCCCTGCTCAGGTGTGTGTGGTGTGTGGTGTCCACTGCTCCAGGGTTGTGTGTGTGTGTGTGTCCACTGCTCCAGGTGTGTGTGTGTGTGTCCACTGCTCCAGGTGTGTGTGTGTGTGTCCACTGCTCCAGGTGTGTGTGTGGTGTGTCCACTGCTCCAGGTGTGTGTGTGTGTTGTGTGTGTCCACTGCTCCAGGTGTGTGTGTGTGGTGTGTGTGTGTCCACTGCTCCAGGTGTGTGTGTGTCCACTGCTCCAGGTTGTGTTTGTGTGTGTCCCACTGCTCCAGGTGTGTGTGTGTGTGTGTGTGGGGTGGTGTGTGTCCTCTGCTCCAGGTGTGTGTGTGTGTGGTGTCCACTGCTCCAGTGTGTGTGTGTGTGTCCACTGCTGCTCAGGTGTGGTGTGTGTGTGTCCACTGCTCCAGGTGTGTGTGTGTGTGTGTCCACTGCTCCAGGTGTGTGTGTGTGGTGTCCACTGCTCCAGGTGTGTGTGTGTGTGTGTGTGTCCACTGCTCCAGGTGTGTGTGTGTGTGTCCACTGCTCCAGGTGTGTGTGTGTGTGTCCACTGCTCCAGTGTGTGTGTGTGTGTGTCCACTGCTCCAGGTGTGTGTGTGTGTGTGTGTGTGTCCACTGCTCCAGGTGTGTGTGTGTGTGTGTGTGTCCACTGCTCCAGGTGTGTGTGTGTCCACTGCTCCAGGTGTGTGTGTGTGTGTCCACTGCTCCAGGTGTGTGTGTGTGTGTGTGTGTGTGTGTGTGTGTGTGTGTGTGTGTGTGTGTGTGTGTGTGTGTCCGCTGCTCCAGGTGTGTGTGTGTCCGCTGCTCCAGGTGTGTGTGTGTCCGCTGCTCCAGGTGTGTGTGTGTTCCACTGCTCCAGGTGTGTGTGTGTGTCCACTGCTCCAGGTGTGTGTGTGTGTGTCCACTGCTCCAGGTGTGTGTGTGTGTGTGTGTCCACTGCTCCAGGTGTGTGTATGTGTGTGTCCGCTGCTCCAGGTGTGTGTGTCCGCTGCTCCAGGTGTGTGTGTGTGTCCACTGCTCCAGGTGTGTGTGTGTGTCCACTGCTCCAGGTGTGTGTGTGTGTGTGTGTCCACTGCTCCAGGTGTGTGTATGTGTGTGTCCACTGCTCCAGGTGTGTGTGTGTGTGTGTGTCCGCTGCTCCAGGTGTGTGTGTGTGTGTCCGCTGCTCCAGGTGTGTGTGTGTGTGTGTCCGCTGCTCCAGGTGTGTGTGTCTACTGCTCCAGGTGTGTGTGTGTGTGTGTCCGCTGCTCCAGGTGTGTGTGTGTCCGCTGCTCCAGGTGTGTGTGTGTCCACTGCTCCAGGTGTGTGTATGTGTGTGTGTCCACTGCTCCAGGTGTGTGTGTGTGTGTGTGTCCGTGTGTGTGTCCACTGCTCCAGGTGTGTGTGTGTGTCCGTGTGTGTGTGTGTGTGTGTCCACTGCTCCAGGTGTGTGTGTGTGTTCACTGCTCCAGGTGTGTGTGTGTGTGTGTGTGTGTGTGTGTGTGTGTGTGTGTGTGTGTGTGTGTGAAAAATAAATAAACTTCAAAAACGTTTTTTTTTTTTTTTACAAAACCGATTATGGTAAAATGCTTAAATATCGGTAACCCGATATATCGGTCGATCTCTAATGTCGACTGTGTTGTCAGATGTGTGATTGGTCAGCGGTAGGTACGCACCTTCTCCTTGCGTGTGATGAGCGTGTGTGGCAGCTGCTCCCGCGCGTGTGCACCGTCGTTATTGGTGGTGATCTGATGGATGGGTTCGGCCATGTCTGTGGAGCACGGAGCAGATTGACATCAGCGTTCAGCTCGGCTTCATCACACTGAAGGCTTGTTTATTGTGACTGTGATGTTAGGGTTTGTCTGACATTTGACCCACGACTCTCTGATCTGGTCACGAGCGGCTCTCTGGCCGAGCGTTAGCCGCACATCTATCCCGCAGGACGTCAACGAGCAGCGACCGCAAACACGTCATCGGTCAGTTTACCCAGAACCCTCTGCGTGGGTGAATTCAGATCACGTACATATGAACAGATGATAGTGTTTTGCCATAAGTTAAATATATTAATATAATGTAGAAACTTAATTTGCTGTAAAGCTGCTTTGCAACGATTGTATCGTAAGTAGCACTATAAAAATAAGCTTGAATTGAATAGTGTGCGATACTGTATATACAGTAAAGTGTGTTTTTTTCTCAAGGAGCACGTGCTCTTAATTTGAAAAATGTAGGAACACATCAGGAGCACTATCAAATAATGTTTTCCTTAATAAAAGGATATGAGACATTACCATGCTGAATTAATTTGAATCCAAAACGTATCGTCTTTTTGTATTTCTACTTAAACTGTTTCATTCATAATTATGGGAATTTATATTTTAAATGGTTTCAAAACGTGTCTCAAAGACGGAAAGTGCAATTTGAAATTCAAATTTGCTGTGTTATTTTTAATTTATTTGTTTTCCATCAGTGAATGTGGTTTCATTATCCTTATTTAAATTTAATTTAATTTGTATATATTACTTTATTTTATAACTTATTATTTTTAATGTTATTTTCTGTTTGATAAATGTAGGGGTGGGAAAGCATACTCTGTAATGTTATATAATTTGATATTCTGTAGTGTTCATGGGGGTTTGTAACAAAATTAATAAAAACGTTTATACAAAACATAAATAAAAAATAAGACGGAAAGTGCAGGACTCAGTTGAGCTATCTGTAAGCTGCGCCCCCCCCCCATTACTGTTGTTATCTAATCGCACAGTTGTTATGAAGGGCAAAATTAGCTATATAGATAAAAATCACTGTTTGCACCAGAATATAAACATGTTTTTTTTTCTGCTGTAAAGTTGGGTGTTTTAACATGTGGGGGGGTTCGTGTGCTCTCACACGTACTAACGGCTGCGTTTGATTACACGCGGGGAGCATCAGCGTCCTGGGATAATCTGATGCACTGGGTCACGTGACTCATGGGTAAATCCTGCTGCATGACCGAGAGTCCGTCTCAAAACAAAACATGGAGATTTGGGGCTATCGTGCTTCCATATCATTCAAGACTAGTGGAAAAAAACATCCAAAATACATATTTAAGTGTTTATTGTATCTATTTGCATGTGTTGATTCCATATCTGGCCATTTCCATTGTTGTTGTGGACTCTAATATAGTTATCATTATATTTATTAATCCTGGTGTGAAGGGCCTTTAGGTCGCTTTAAATCGGTGGATTCTGATTGGCTGTCAGTGCTTTTATTATTCATAACCTCCAGAAATCGCACTTCTGTTTCCTCCTTGATTTTAATAATCAATTTAAATGTATGCTAAAAACAACAACATCCTTTATAGAAAGTTAAGTGTATTCTGTACTAATGTGTGTTATACCCATACGAGCTACATTACCGTAGAAGCCATGGAATACAAATATTAATGTATTTGAAACTTTTATTATACAATTAACATTTTTTCCTCAGAGCAGCTAGTTTGTATACAATATATATAAACTAGTTATTTTAATTTTTTCCTCAATTCTTTGTTTACATATCACAATTATGACAATTTCCTCAGAATAGTTTATATGTAATATATATTAACTCGCAATTTAGATTTTTTGTCCTCATAATTTTTGTTAAATCTCACAATTAAGAATTTTACCTCAGAATATTTAGTTTATATGCACTATATAAACTCGTAATTGCAATTGTAACTTTTTCCCTCATGTTTATTTGTTTACATCTCGTAATCTGACTTTTCCTCATGATTTTGAGTTTTATATCTCGCTCTAAATCTGAGGGATAAACATCGAATTAATGTTTGTTTATTTCTGTATTCAGACTCGAGCTTGCTCACACTATGAGGACTATTCCTCTGTGCTGCTCAAAGAGGGGAACTACAGCGTGTTGGTCTGTTATCTACACTTGATAGGCAGCGTGTCTCTGAGCCGCCTACATAGTGCGCTTAAGTGCGCGTGAGACGCGCTCCGGGCTGCTGAGGGGAATGACCGTTACTCTGCCGCGAAACTCTTCCGCGGTGTGAATTGAGATGCGTCCCGCGGTTGTTGTGTTTTTCTAACGTTACCTGTCGGCACCTCCACCTGGTGTCCGCGGGCTACATCCCTCCAATACTGCAGGAGTCTCCCCTGCTGCTCCTCCTCCTCCACCTCCTCGGGACTGTCTGATAGCTGCTCCTCCGACACAGACTCCAAATCCTCCAGCGTGATCATATCACCTCCACCGCCGCCGCCGTTCAACCGACACCCGCCGCGGTCCATCTCCGAATCCAGTGAACGTCGATACTATACACCTCCGCTTACACGGATCTCACCGTCATGTCCGCGAACCGGAGCTAGCGATCGTTAATCTCGCGTTATTAACTGCGCTGCGTGTTGTTTTGCAGTCGTGACCTATTTAAGGGCAGCGTTGCGGTCACGTGACCGCACAAGCTCCGCCCACCCCGCGCAGGAGTTTATAAATACATCAACACCCACAGCTCTAACAAACGCGCTTATGAAGATAGTACAGTACATGCTTCTAACTAGCGATCATGTTTGCAAATTATACATGTATATGAATGACTGCAGCAGGAGGAGATTGTGACTCTGTTTTCCATAAGAATTTCACTCACCAAGGCACTTGTGCTGTGGTGATGTGACAATAAAAGTGATTTGATTTGTTAACCTGCTTTAGTGTATAGAACAAATATATTTTTTTCTATTCTATCTACTTGTAGTATTCGTTTTACATTTATATATGTCCCTGGAGCACAAAACCAGTCGTAAGTGTCAATTTTGTGAAATTGAGATGTATGCATCATCTGAAAGCTGAATAAATAATATTTCCATTGATGTATGGTTTGTTATAATAGGACAATATTTGAAAATCTAAATATTGAGAAAATCATCTTTAAAGTTGTTCTAATAAAGTTGTTAGCAATGCATATTAATAATCAAAAATTAAGTGTTGATATATTTGTGATATGAATTGTACAAAATATCTTTACGGGGCATGATCCTAATATCCTAATGATTTTTGGCATAAAAGAAAAATGTATAAATTTGACCCATACAATGTATTGTGGGTTATTACTACATATATATATAATGCTGGATCCCTGTCAAATTTCAAGCAACAACTGAAAACTCATCTCTTTCAACTCTACTTGACTACATAAAAAATCTTTCTCTTCATCTTTCTCTCCTTCTCTTGCTAGCGTGTACTTATTTGAACAATGCCTGAGACTTGGTGTTATTGGCACTTCCTCTGTATGTTTGCCTCTTCAAGATTAATCGCTTTATGTACTCCCCAATTGTAAGTCGCTTTGGATAAAAGCGTCTGCTAAATGTAAATGTAAATATACCGGTGCTGATTATGACTGCGTCTGTGCTCCAGGGTCATGATTATATAAACCTTGCTATGTGTAGACTAGCCAAGACTTGTCATAGCACTTGCATATTATGCCTCTTTTGTAGGTTTTGATTTTCTATTATCGTCATTTGTAAGTTGCTGTGGATAAAAGCATGTAGAGGTGTGTGTGTGTGTGTGTGTGTGAGTGTGTCTCTATGTCTGTGTCTGTCTCTCTCTCTCTGTGTGAGTGTGTCTCTATGTCTGTGTCTGTGTGTGTGTGTGTGTGTGTGTGTGTGTGTGTGTGTGCGTGCGTGTGTGTGTGTGTGTGTATTTATGTGTGTGTGTGTGTGTGTGTGTGTGTGAGAGTGTGTCTCTATGTCTGTGTCTGTCTCTCTCTCTCTGTGTGAGTGTGTGTGTGAGTGTGTTTCAGGTCAGTGTTTGATAGACTTCGTTCACTCTGAGTTTAATCACACTTGAGTCAGAAGTACATGTATTAGTCCCTGAACTGCTGCTCGTGTTTGTCAGCTGGAGGTTTTCAGGTGAAAGTTCAGGATTATTCTAAATCTGGATCACAGCATTATTCTGGAATGAAGCAGGAAAATATGAGCACACTTATTAACTCCCCTACAGCTCAAACGTATGATCGTACAGCGTCAGTGTGAACACCATCAACACTTGTCTTCGTGTCTTAATCTGATTGTGTTCATTATGAAGTCAGCTTGGATATTTCACACTCTTTATTTGTTGTTTTTGTTTTGTTTAGCTGTTTTTGAAAAGCACCGAAGCTGCGTTTAGTTGATCAGTAAAACAATGAAATCTTATTCTAATGTAAAACAGCAGTTTTCTATGTGAGTATCTGTTAAACTGTGATTTATTACCATGATCAAAACTGTATTTTCAGCATCATTACTGCACTCTTCAGTGTCACATGATCATCAGAAATCATTTCTGATTATGATCAATGTTGAAAACAGTCGTGCTGCTCAATATTTCAGATGAATAGACTCTCTGAGAGATTCCACATCATTTAGTTGAATGATCTGAGTGTATTTAATAATCATACTTCTAAGACATGTAGGGACTGAAATGTGTTTGTCCTGAATTGGGTCTCAGCAGTGATTGCTTGTCGAGCTTTTCCTCAAACACTCCTCCGGTGAGCATGAAAGATGAAGACGTGAGAGGAACATTGTGTTGAAAAGAGACGTCTGAATGCTGCTGTAATGATTTCCAAACAGCTCTGGCCTGTTTTCCCGCAGGTTCTGGAGAAGTTTACGTCCCGTCTGACCCAGATGAGGCTGTTGAATCAGCGTGACCTCCGCTCCCTCACAAAATACCAGATCATTCTGTCCCGAGAACAATTCAGACGCAACCCGCCGCCACACATCCAGGTACGGCACACAGACTTTACCTGTGTTTGATGACGCATTCTAGCTTTTACTTTTATCAGCCTGAAATAATGAAACCGTATCCGACCCAGTACCACAAAACCAGTCATAAGGGTCCATTTTTGTTTAATTGAGATCTATACATCATCCAAGGGTGTAACGTCTAAAAGTTTAGTAGCGTCTAAAAGTCTAAGATCAGTTTAGCCTTCTCACGATTTGAGACATAAATAACTTCATGCATTTCTCAATATAAATAAAAAAATTGAAGATCAATTTATTTTATTTATTAATAAGAGTGGAAACTTAAAATATGCCGTAATTTTTCCTCATAAAGGTAAGTGTATACATCATTCGGACCTGCAAAGTGTCTACTTGTATTTGTGTGCGCTCAAGCAAAGCGTTGTGCTTTTGTAAAATAAAGAAAACAAACCGAGTGGCTTTCTGCCGTTTTGATCTCGAACTGAACCGAACTCAACAAACACTTGCCTCATTGACATGATACAAATATCTATAGGATGCTATACATTACTACTTTAAAATTAAATAATCTGTCATGTGAAGAATGTGTGTGTCCACTGCTCCAGGTATACACAGAACTATACTCAAACTGCGGTCGCTTGCGGAGATAATAAATCATTAATTTCGATAGAGATGTATTTATTTAGATGTTTATTGGTGAAATAATGGTTCTATAGTAAATGTTAATATAATTTAGCGTGTTTCAAACGAGTGAATCTTGTATAAAGTTACATGCGGTGTGTGTGTGTGTGTCCACTGCTCCAGGTGTGTGTGTGTGTCCACTGCTCCAGGTGTGTCCAATGCTCCAAGTGTGTGTGTGTGTGTGTGTGTGTCTCTCCACTGCTCCAGGTGTGTGTGTGTGTGTGTCCACTGCTCCAGGTGTGTGTGTGTGTCCACTGCTTCAAGTGTGTGTGTTTGTCCACTGCTCCAGGTGTGTGTGTGTGTGTGTCCAATGCTCCAAGTGTGTGTGTGTGTGTGTGTGTCTCTCCACTGCTCCAGGTGTGTGTGTGTGTCTGTGTGTTTTCCACTGCTCTAGGTGTGTGTGTGTGTGTGTGTGTGTGTGTTCACTGCTCCAGGTGTGTGTGTGTTTGTCCACTGCTTCAAGTGTGTGTGTTTGTCCACTGCTCCAGGTGTGTGTGTGTGTGTGTCCACTGCTCCAAGTGTGTGTGTGTGTGTGTGTGTGTGTGTCCACTGCTCCAGGTGTGTGTGTGTGTGTGTGTGTGTGTGTGTGTGTGTGTGTCCACTGCTCCAGGTGTGTGTGTGTGTGTGTGTGTGTCCACTGCTCCAGGTGTGTGTGTGTGTGTGTGTCCACTGCTCCAGGTGTGTGTGTGTGTGTGTGTGTGTGTCCACTGCTCCAGGTGTGTGTGCACTTGGATGGGTCAAATACAGAGAAATACATTTCACTGCTGGTTATACTCTGTATAATTGTGTATGTGACCAATACATTTTTTTTTTCAAAACCGATATCCGATTATGGTAAAATGCTTAAATATCGGTAAATCGATATATCGGTCGATCTCTAATGTAAAGTACAGCTCCTCCAAAAGTGTATTTAATACAGTGCTGAAGTAAATGTCCTAAGTTGCTGTTCTGCTCTGTGTCTCAGCACGGCTCGATCGAGGGCGATTTCTCCATCTGCATCAGTCTGTATCACGGCTACGAGTTACTGCAGCAGATGGGCATCAGATCTCTCTTCCTCTTCATTCAGAACATCTTCTCTGGACCCAAAGGTGCTCGGATACTCGCGCTGGTGTCGACCGGACACGGATGCTCCTCTGCTCCTCACATCACCAGTGTTTGTTTTCTCCTCAGAGTCGACTCGCATGAGGAACGAGCTCCAGAGGAGTCCAGTCTTCATGGATCTCTACAGGGACATGGAGAGCATGTTCGCCACAGCGAGCCGAGGTCATTAACACACACCTCTTTCAGAAATACACATTCTGTCGTGGTTTACTCTCCTCCGAACCTGAAAGCAGGTCAGTGAACCGTGTATGTCTGATGTGTTCGGTCTGTAGGGCCTGGAGAGCCGTATGTGTACAGTCACCCTAAACTACAGAAGCTGGACGAGGTGGTGCTGCAGCACTTTGAGACGTGGGCCGAGAGCTCAGGTACACCAACACACACCTGCATAAATGTTTATACTGGAGAGGATGGGATCATACCAAACAGGGTTATTATAGTGATGATCATTACTGGAAGTCATTTCGCTTATTACAATATTGTCATCATTTAGTTGTAATTATGTATATAAAAATGCACACTCATGCATAAATATGTTATGTTTATATATTAAATATTTTAATATATCATATGATATAAAATACATACTGTATGTGTGTGTATTTATATATATATATATATATATATACAGTACACGCATATATTATGTAAACAAAAACTTTTATTAAACTAAATGTAATATTAATAAGGGTTATCAACCATTAAAATAAATAATTATCGTTATCTGAAATTAAATATATGAAACATTATACTTATTATATTTATGCGAGTTACTGAGGCAACATTTCTCATTTGGTCAAAAACAAAAAACAGAACAAAATTATTAAAACTTTAAAAATATATATAAAACTAATGTCAAATATAGAGATATTTAAAAAGGGAATGAAAGTAATACAAATTAAAACAACAAAATTATAAAATAATCACATCCAAAATAAACGATTTTGTTTGTTTATTACCTGTACACACATAATGTAAACAAAAACTTTTATTTTGGATGTGATTAATCGTTTGACGGCACTAATATATATAAAATAAAAAAACACATAACTACATATATAAAAAATATGTAGATGTTTGAAAATTAAAACAATAATAATAAAAAATAAATGAAAAACACACAACACATTGACTAAAACTTGTTAAAATATAGATTATACTATTGAATTTGTTTATAAGTAATATCTCATTGTTATTAAAATAACACTAATATGATGATTAGCTCAAGCAGTGTGTCTGTGTCTCGCTGCGGCTGATTTGAATCTGATTGGTTAGATTGTGACTGAACTCTGCTGTGATTGGTCCAGACTCGAAGGCGTGGTTAGATTGTGACTGAACTCTGCTGTGATTGGTCCAGACTCGAAGGCGTGGTTAGATTGTGACTGAACTCTGCTGTGATTGGTCCAGACTCGAAGGCGTGGTTAGATTGTGACTGAACTCTGCTGTGATTGGTCCAGACTCGAAGGCGTCCGCTGAGGGGAGCACACGCGTCATGATCTTCTCGTCCTTCCGCGAGAGCGTGCAGGAGATCGCAGAGATGTTGAGCCGTCATCAGCCGCTGGTGCGGGTCATGACCTTCATGGGTCAGGCGTCGGCCGGGAAAGGGGTTCGAGGGTTTCACACAGAAAGAACAGCTGGAGGTACGTGAGCCTGCGTTCAGACCGGAGTATGTGAACAGGGCCAGAGATGCTGAAGAGGAGACAATACTCCAGCAGGCAGAGAACAAGCTCACTGTTCACAGTGGTCGAGATATAGGAAGAAAATATAAATATTGAATTAATGTATCACTGAAGGGAACTGTCTTGAGAAAAGTTTGGTAGCCTCTAATTTCAAATGGCTACAGATATTTTAGTTGTAAAGCAAAAAGACAATAAATACATTTGCATGTGTGTGTGTTTGTGTGTCTCTCTCTGTGTGTGTGTGTTTGTGTGTCTCTCTCTGTGTGTGTGTGTGTGTGTGTGTGTCTCTTTGTGTGTGTGTCTCTTTGTGTGTGTGTGCGTGTGTCTCTCTCTCTGTGTGTGTCTCTCTCTGTGTGTGTGTGTCTCTCTGTGTGTGCGTGTGTGTGCGCGTGCGTGTGTGTGTGCGCATGCGTGTGTGTGTGTGTGTGTGTGTGTGTAGGTGGTGCGTCGGTTCCGTGACGGCGGCTACAACACACTCGTGTCCACCTGTGTGGGTGAGGAGGGTCTGGACATCGGCGAGGTGGATCTCATCGTGTGTTTCGACGCTCAGAAGAGTCCGATCCGTCTGGTTCAGCGCATGGGCCGCACCGGCCGCCGGCGTCAGGGACGAATCGTGGTCATTCTGGCCGAGGGACGCGAGGAGCGCGTGAGAGCTGCTCAGAACTCACCAACATTCACACACCTCTACACAAACTCTGACATGTTTTAATAAGTCTGATTAAATTAGGAATATTAAACATTTTAAAAATAACATTGTTACATAAAATAAATGTTAACTTAAGTATGTATATTTTTTATTATTTTAGGCAGTTGTTACGGCAACATTTCTTATGTTTTAGTTTTAGTTGATGTACTAAAATAACTAAAACTTAAATAAAAAAAATATATAGACATGTTTAAAATAATATAGTATAAATAAAATTATATATTATAAATATAAAAAATAACAAAATTACAAAAATCAAAAGTTTAAGTAAATAAGTTGTATTATTTATAGTTTACTAAGGGATATTATTAAACCATAAAAAGATTTTGTTACTTAAAAACAAACATAAATATTAACTGAAATAAATAAAATGTATTAAAATCAGTAAAATAAAAGTAATATTTTATTACAGTAGTAGCTAATTTAATATTTGTTTTATTGTTTATTAAAAGATATTAAACCATAAAAACATGTTGCTACTTAAAATAAACATTAACTGAAATAAACAAAATATATTCAAATCAATCAAATAAAATGTTATTAAAAAGTTGCTAAGGTGATATTTCTTATTTTAATTTAGTGTTCTAAAGAAACTAAAACTGAATTAAACATACATCCAAAATATATAGACATATTTAATAATGACTAAATACTAATAATTTAACAAATTAAAATATGGAAATAAAAATGAAATCTTTGTGATAAATATTAATGGAAGCATAGCATTTTCATTTAATGATGCTATAATAACACAGATATGTATGATTTACAGTAGCGTGTCGCTCTCTCGCAGACGTATAACCAGAGCCAGAGCAACCGGCGCAGCATCAACAAGAGCATCATGGGAAACAAGCACAGCTTCCAGATGTTTGCTCACAGTCCGCGCATGCTGCCGGCGGGGGTCACACCGACGCTACACAAGATGCACATCAGCTGCGGTCAGTTCCAGCACCGAGACGCCGCCGGCCGCCGCTCCTCGCTCCGTCTGCGCATACACGGTACTCGCCTCGCAGTTCATATTTCATTCAGAAACTCACAGACCATAGTTCAGTTTATGCTTGAAGAAAGAAAGACGTTTATTCAGTAACAAAAGTGACCAGGATGTGTGATAAACTCGTCTGATATTAAACATTTTAGATTTGTGTTTATATTTGGTAGCACTTTACAATAAGGCGTTATTTGTTTACATCCGTTAACATTACTAATGCATTTTTAAATCAAGTTTATTAACATTATAAATGAAAATATACTGTACAAACATATTGTTCTGTTTAACCGGAGCATTAACTAATGTTAAAGTTATTGTTCACCCAAAAATTGAAATTCTGTCATGGCTTGCATAAAAGCTGATATTTTGAAGAATGTTAGTAAATTTATAGCTGCTGGTAGCCATTGGCTTCTGTAGTATGGAAATAAATACAATGGAAGTCAATGGGTACCGTCAACTGGTTCACGCCAGACATTCTTCAGAAGGTCGTCTTTTGTGTTCAACAGAAGAATGAAACTCATACAGCTTTTAAAGAACATGAAAGGAAATTGATTATGAAAATATTTAAATTTTATTGTGAACTGTACCTTTAACAAATGAGACCTTGCTGTAGAGAGTGATTGTGGTGTTTGGACAGATCTTCTCCTCGTGATTGTGTCGGGTGTGTGTGTGTGTTTGTGAGAGAGAGAGAGAGAGTGTGTGTGTGTGTGTGTGTTTGTGTGTGTGTGTGTGAGAGAGTGTGTGTGTTTGTGTGAGAGAGACATCGTGTGTGTGTGTGAGTGTGTGTGTGTGTGTGTGTGTGTGTGTGTGTGTGTGTGTGTGTGTGCGTGCGTCCGTGTGAGTTGGTATGTACGTGTGTGCGTGCGTGTGTGTCTGTAGATCCGCTGCGCGGTGTTTAACACACTCCTGTGTTCTGCAGGAGGAGAGCAGAAGTGTGTGAAGGACGACGGGTTTCTGACCGCAGCTGAAGAGGCCGAGTGGATGTCCAGCATGAGACTGTCTCCAGATGAACCTCAGCCGGTCTTCAGACCGTCAACGCTGCTGAGCTTCAGAGACGAGCGGCCGGAGCAGGTGACCACAGACGAGAATACACACATCACTATACACCTGCGCTCAGCAGAGATCAATATAGACCCGCGTATGAGATTTATGTATCTGAATTGCATTTGGATAAGTTTATTTTTTGGTAGCCTGTCCGTCCATTGCGGCTGCTATACTGAGACTAGATGTACAAACGCCCCTCATCCAATGACAGAGACGCACATTTTGAAAGACAAGACCGTTTTAGCTTATAGGATGTATTTTGAATGTCCGGTAATCCTCAAATAACATTCTAGTCCCATCTCGTCTTGTTAACGAAGACGCAGCATACATTTCGTCATAGTTTTTATCATCAGATATTAGTTTTAGCTCGTCAACGTCTTAGGCGCAGGAAAAAGGTTTGTTGACGAATACACAGTTTTGTTATAAACTACTGAACACAATGTTATGCATATTTGTTATTCATACATCTGTGTGTGTGTGTCTGTCTGTCTTTCTGTGTCTGCGTGTGTGTGTGTGTGTGTGTGTGTCTGCGCGCGCGTGTGTGTGTGTGTATGCGCGCGTGTGTGTGTGTGTGTCTCTGTGTCTCTGTGTGTGTGTGTGTGTCTGCGCGCGTGTGTGTCTGCGCGCGTGTGTGTCTGCGCGCGTGTGTGTGTGTGTGTGTGTGCGTGCGTGTAGGGTCCGTGTGTGACGGGGCCCGTCCGAGAGCTGTCTCTATGGGAGTGGAGACACTGGCAGAACGGGCCGCTCCACACTCACAGCGTGGGACATTCAGAGAGATGCCTTCATTTCACCTCCATCATGGAGCTGATCGACCGCATGAGACAGGAGCAGGTGACACACACACAATCACTCACTCACACACACACACACTCACACAAACACTCACACAAACATACACTCACACAAACATACACTCACTCACTCACTCACTCACACACACACACACACACACACACACACACTCTTTCACTCTCACACACACACTCAATGTTGATGTTATTCAGATTAAGAGCTGTGAGTGATTTTCTCTTTGCGTTTTGTTGTTGGCCGAATCATCAGAAGGTGGCTAAATATTGACACGCATCCAAATTTCTCGCAGCTGTTCACATCCAAGACAAACTGTTTAAATGAATATTCTCCAAGCCAGGTAGTTTTAATAGTTTGATCTCATTTACATTTATGCATTTAGCAGACGCTTTTATCCAAAGCGACGTACAGTGCATTCAGGTTATACATATTTTTGTCAGTACATGTGTTCCCTGGGAATCGAACCCACAACCTTTGCGCTGCTAACGCAATGCTCTACCACTGAGCCACAGGAACACTCACATATTAATTTCTGATTATTAATATGCATTGCTAAGAACTTAATTTGAACAACTTTAAAGATGATTTTCTCAATATTTAGATTTTTTTTTTGCGCCTTCAGATTCCAGATTTTCAAATATGGTCCAAACCATACATCAATGGAAATATAATTTATTCAGCTTTCAGATGATGTATACATCTCAAATTAACAAAATTGACCCTTATGACCAGGGTCACATGTAGCAATAATAAATGCACTTGTATTTTCTTAATCTCTCCAGTTGTGATAGCAGAGCCGTTAACATCAGAGGTTATCGATACTCCAGTCTTTCATAATTTAGCCCCGAGGCCCATATAATACTGGGTTTCTGTACTCATCCCTAATCACTCACACACACACACATATACACACATACACAGACACACGCACACACACACGCACACACACATCTCATGTCATGATACGGATCTCACAGACTTAGTTGTCAAGGTGAAGAGCGTCTGAATCTGTGTTTGTAAATCTAAACAGCCTCGCTGCCTCGCTTCTGAATGCGTCACATGGGCTATTAGCTGAATTGGTTTTCAGAAATGAATTGATTGTTATCTCATATGAGTTGATAGAAGGCTCACAGGTGCGGTGAAGCTTATCCTTCTAGTTTGTCAGAGAGTCAGTTTTCATGCGTCTGTGAGTTCAGAGAAGCGACACCGAACTGAGATGTAAGAGCAGAGCCGTATGCGTGTCTGACCGGACCGCTTGCATCTGTATGACATTCACATAACAGAACGGCTTCCAAGTCTTCATTACTTATCTTGCTGGATCTATCTGCTGCTTTTGATTCGGTCAACCACCAGATCCTCCTGTCAACCCTATTGAGAAGGTACCACACTCCTGTGGTTTGACTCTTACCTCTCAGATAGGTCCTTTAAGGTATCTTGGAGAGGTATCCAAGTCACAACATCTAGCTACAGGAGTGCCTCAAGGCTCGGTGCTTGGACCGCTTCTCTTTTCTGTCTACATGGCTTCACTAGGTTCTGTCATACAGAAACATGGCTTTTCATATCACTGCTATGCTGATGACACTCAATCCATCCTGATGATCTGACGATAGCTGCTCGCATCTCAGCACGTCTAGCGGACATTTCTAGCTGGATGAAGGACCATCGCCTTCAACTCAACCTAGCTAAGACAGAACTGCTCGTGGTTTCAGCAAACCCATCGTTTCATCACAATCTCACCTTCCAGTTACACTCATCAACCATAACTCCTTCAAAAACAGCCAGAAACCTTGGAATTGTGATTGAGGATCAGCTGAATTGGGGGGGGGGTATTGGCACAGTGGTTACCCAGTGGTTGCCGACCCCTGGACTAGAGCGTCAGCTTCAGTGGCCGTAACAGACGTGTGCCGTGTAAATCATCTAAGCATTACCGGCAGGGAAAGCCCCTTATATTCGAGAGCGACCACGAATTAAGCGTTTCTTGTACATCGAATATGACATTATACATGCGTCATGTGACCTGTAAATGCAGAAAACCCGTTTCCATTGCAGTTTAGCGAAATATTACTTTATCGAATTGTCTGAAAAACTACCTCATGGTCACCAATTCATAATCAGTTTATTCCTGAAATTGTCATTAGTTGGTCTTAAAATTGTCTTAAAGGGACGGTGCACCCAAAAATGAAAAGTGTCATCATTTACTCGTCCTCAAGTAGGTCCAAACCTGTGTGAATGTGTTTGTTCTGAACACAAAGGAAGATATTCTGAAGAAAGTTTGTAATCGGGCTGTTTTGGGCCACCATTGACTTCCATAGTAGGAGAAAAAATACTGTTTCCCACAATCTTCAGAATATCTTCCTTTGTGTTCAGAACAAACACATTCACACAGGTTTGGACCTACTTGAGGACGAGTACATGATGACACACTTTTTATTTTTGAGTCTCTTTAAAGTCTTAGATGAAGCTTGCGATGAGCGTGACTCCTGTGTGTGTTTGACGTCAGCGCTCGCAGTGAATCTGAGCGTCTCTCTCTCTCTCTATACATGCGCTCTTACGCAGCGCTTCTCAGAACGCTTACACAAGCGCTGCCGGCGGGAAGCGGGTCATGCTGAGTGACCGTACATGTCCACGAGACGCTGGACCATTCTTCTGCGTGTCACGACAGCGGCTGGAGATGGCCGGCAGATATTGATCCGCCGTGTTTCTGCAGCAAGAGGCTCGTTTTTCAAATAAATACTGCCTTTGATAAAACAAGCCATGTGGCGTTTTAAAGACGTTTAATGGCTTTGATCATTTAACTATGCATGTAGTTTGAGTCCGAAGCATCTATTCTCCTCGGTCACATGATGTCCTCGTAAGATTTGTTTGTTTTTTTTTGGTTTTTTTGTGTATTTATTATGTATATATAAATACACACACATGTATATTTTTCAGAAAAAATTAATGTTTATATATTAAATATATTTTTATATAATATAAATAAACATAACATATTTTTCTGAAATATATACATGCATGTGTGTGTTTTTATATCCAGTCTTGGTCAAAATTATTGACACCCTTAGTAAATATGATCAAAGAAGGCTCTGACAATAAACCTGCATTATTAATCATTTTGATATTTTAAGAAAAATCACAAAAATCTAACCTTTCATTAAACTTAAACAATTGAAAATGGGGTATAAAAAATTATTATCAAATACACGTTGGACACAATTATTGGCACCCATAGAAATTCTTATGAGTAAAATATTTCTGAAGCATATCATATTCACACATTTTGAGCACAGGGTGATTATGAACATGAAATTATCCTGTTTCACAGAAATATAAATAAGAGGGAAAACAAAGCCCAAATTCACTTAATCATCACAATGAGAAAACACAAAGAATATATTTCTGATGTGCAGCAAAAGATAATTGAGCTTCACAAATTAGTGGCTTTAAGAAAAGAGCCAGAGCAGTGAAAACTCCCATTTCCACCATCAGAGCAATAATTAATAATTTACAATCAACATGTTATGAATCTGCCTGTAAGAGGACGTGTGTCTAAATCGTCCCAGTGCACGGCGGGAGTGGATAAAGACTCTCCGAGGACCACAGCTGGGGGTCTCGGGGGCAGAAAACCTTAAAAAACATCCCCTACATCACCACATGTTGTTTAAAAACTCTCCTCGCTGATCCCAAAACGATCTCCAGCATATTCAGTTGTCAGACACGACTGGAACTTCAAATAGCACTGGCTTCTGTGATCAGATGAAACTAAAACATGAGCTTTTTAGCAGCAAACACTCAAGATGTGTTCGGTGAACACGGGGATAAAAAGCACCCCATGTGTACAGTGAAATATACTGCTGTATTTTTTATGTTGTGGGTCTATATTTCTGTTAAACTGCTTGTTTAGGCATCATGGATTATATCAAATACCAACAGATTAAAAATTAATAAGTGACTGACTCTGTTAGACATGGCCGTGTTAGGATTTTCAACTGTACAATAATCCAAAAACAACACAAGCATGGGTCACTGAGCTCAAAACCAAGCGTCTGCTATGTCCATCCCAATCCTCTAGATCATGAGTGAGGTGAACCGAAGAGAAGATGTGGATCTGGAGAGATTCTGGGTGATTGAATGATCTCTGATCTCTTCTCAGGTGTTAAATAACCTCATCAGGTGTTATAGGAGAACATTTAGAGATGTTAAACTGGTGCAGGTTTCAAAAAGTGTTGAATAAAAGGGTGCCGTTAATTGTGACCAATGTGTATTAGAGAAAAACATTTCATAATGATATTTCCCCCCATTTTAAATTCGTATTATTCAATGAAAGGTTAGATTTTTGTGAGTATTTTATTTTTTTCACAATGCAAATTAATTTTCACAGCCACTATATTTACCAAGGGTGCCAATAATTATGACCACGACTGTATGCATGATAAATATACACAGCACACATACGTATATATTATGCAAACAACAACTTTTATTTTGGATGCGATTATTTGTATGCAAATATAAGCAGTGCAGTGACTTGTTGTGTGTGATTAATCGATTGTGTGTCCTCGCAGGACGACTGTACATTTGAGTCTGATCTGCAGAAAGAGCATGTCAATGGTGGAGGAACAACAAAACCAAACACTGACAAAATCACTCGACAGAAGACGACTAAACCAAACGCGGCTGACCGCAAGAGGAGCCTCACACATGCTGACCACTGCTCGGATGAAACCGGTGAAGATCAGAGACGAGAGAGCAACAGCAGATCAGTAGAGCGTGTAAACCTGAGCGCCGGGGACGAGGTGGATCTGATTGATCTGTTAGAAGAGCCCTCGGATCTTCAGCACATGTTCTATAAGAGCGTCAGTCCTAAACGCTACCGTCACAATCTGGCAACCGCAGCTTTCCAGACCATCCTCGCCAACGTCAAAGACCTCCTGTCCAGATCTCCACCCAAGAACTTCGAGTTCGATCTCCCGGGGATCAACACAAGCCTCCGTGGTCCACCTAAAGAGTCGTGTCATGATCAGTTTCAGGTGACGTTCAGCCTGATGGCTGACGAGCCGGCGTGTATTGACGAGGAGGAGCACGATGTGCTTCAGAAACCAGCAGGAGATGCTCGTTCTCCAGACTGGGACGCGCTGTTTGACCACGCTGAAGAGCCGAAGGAAGACCAGGTGAGCTTGAACGAGAGCGTCGACCTGTTCGGAGACGACGAAGCGTTCCTTCAGATGAGCGTTCCTGACGTGCAGACGCCAGACAGGAGCACAGGACCCGAAGGAAACCATGCTGGCGGAAGCAGAGGATCCGAGCAGGGCTTCAGCTGCTCGCAGGTAGGGATGGAACGGTTACCGGTTTGATGATAAATCATGATAAAATTCCCCACGGTTCGTATTACCGTTTCATATTTGAATTACAAATGAGGTCAAAAGTGTACCCCCCCCCCCCCCTCAGAATCTACAAACTGTTAATTATCATTTTAACAGCACCGTGATAGTCTTGTTCACTATAATCGTGATCTCCGCTCGCAGGACTTCTTCTCGGTCAACTTTGAGCTGGGCTTTGACTCTGAGGAGGAGGAACCGACTGATCCGGGAGCAGCAGACGTCCCTGCATCAGCTGTGAAAGCGTCTCCGTTCGGAGGAAACACGCTGGTCTCAGATCAGAGGAGCACGAGACCCAGCGCTTCTACACCAAACCCACATGATCCTGCCTCGTCTGGACCGAAGAGCAGAAGATCAGCCGCGCTCCGCGTCTGTCAGCGCTCAGATCCTCACAGAAGACGCCTCAGCGGCGGCCCTCATGCGCAGGTTTACTAGCGTTCCTCATACAGTCATAACATCTGTACCTGCAGCACAGACGCAGTCATAACATCTGACCCTGCAGCACAGACACAGTCATAACATCTGACCCTGCAGCACAGACACAGTCATAATATCTGACCCTGCAGCACAGACGCAGTCATAACATCTGACCCTGCGGCACAGACGCAGTCATAACATCTGACCCTGCAGCACAGACGCAGTCATAACATCTGACCCTGCGGCACAGACGCAGTCATAACATCTGACCCTGCAGCACAGACGCAGTCATAACATCTGACCCTGCAGCACAGACGCAGTTAACACAGTTATAACATCTGACCCTGTAGCACAGACACAGTCATAATATCTGACCCTGCAGCACAGACGCAGTTAACACAGTTATAATATCTGACCCTGCAGCACAGACACAGTCATAACATCTGACCCTGCAGCACAGACGCAGTCATAACATCTGACCCTGTAGCACAGACGCAGTCATAACATCTGACCCTGCAGCACA